>CAEGAE010009528.1:0-75759 GCA_903067095.1 Girardinus metallicus | reverse complement strand
ATATATATAATTAAAATAATCACTTGACTTTCGATTTGTGTAATTGAAATAAGGGTGGTCTTATGTTAGTTATTGAAATTGGGGGATTTTTGTCAAAGTGTATTTTGCTCTCAGACCAATCAAATTCATAGGGTGTGAGAGAAATGTCAAAACATAAAATGTTGGTTTATTTTAGTTTATTTTGTCCCTGCAGTGTAGAATACTATCACAAGACTTCATAAATAATGGTAATAAATTATATCATATAATAGTGAATTGAAATGGTCTGTAGTTCATTTGTATTGTTTTTATGTAAAAATGGTTGTGCTGGAAAAGTTAACAAACTAACCTTGAAAATGCTGGAAAAGAGCTTAAATTTTACTGTGGGAAAAATATATGAACCATGCTATAAGAAGCTTGGATTTTAGGCAATTCTTTTTTTCTTCAGATTTTGACATTTTGATGTATATTTTTCCTCTTCTTATAGACTCTGGACGTCCAGCCACCAGCACTCTGAACCGATTCTCAGCACTACAGCAATCCGGTGCGATGTCCTCATCAACAGACACTGATCGCAGAGTTCCTCAGAGGTAATTAGAAGCAGTGCCTTCCTCCTTAAATTTCCCTCATTGCCTCTCTGCTGTTTTCTTCTCAGCTAGTTTTCTGCTTCAAGCAATTAGTCCTCAGAATAAATGTACAGTAGTATTATTTAATCCTTTTATCATGTTGGAAAGTATATTAATCCATTCCTTTTAGGTCGAGCGGCAGCCGGGAACGTGGTGGTGACAGAGACCGGAATGACCATGACAGGGATCGCTACGACAGATTTGCTCGCAGCGAGAGACAGGACGGGAACCAGTTCTCCAAGAGAAGTTTCAGCAGGGAATCACAGGAGCGTGGCGGAAGGGGCGGAGACAGCCGGGCCGCCGCAGAATCTGTGCGCCGCGTTGCCAGCATGACCGACAATCGGGACAGAGGAAGCAGAGACCGAGGCAGTCGGGACAGAGGAAGCAGAGATCAAGGTGGTCGGGATCGAGGAAGCAGGGACCAAGGCAGTCGGGACAGGGGAAGCCATGACAGAGGAAGCAGGAGCCAAGGTGGTCGGGACACTGGTCCGAGCAAAGACCTTCCAGGTATCTGGGTTAAGGAACTAGAACAAGATTTAAAATGAACATTGGTAGTCTGTTTGGCAAAAAAAAAAAAAAAAAAGAGCGTTAGCTTATTATTCTCACCTCTTGTTTTTTGTCCAGTTAAGCGGGAAAGTGTTCCTGCTTCTCTTCCCAAACCTGCCATGACAGAAGAGGAAGTGAGGAAAAAGACCAATGCCATTATTGAAGAATACCTCCACATCAACGACGTAAAGGTACTACAATGTTCCGTCAGGCCCACTTCTTGTTAGTAGTACTTCCATCTCTGATTTTCATCTTCTTCTTGCCCTGTAGGAGGCGCTGCAGTGTGTTGTAGAGTTAAATAGTACCTCTCTGCTCTACGTGTTTGTGAGCTGTGGCCTGGAGTCAACACTTGAACGCAGCACCCTTGCTAGGGAGCGCATGGGTTTGTTGTTACACCGACTTGTAGAGGCAGGGACGTTGCCCGTACAGCAGTACTATCAAGGGTAAGGAGAGGTCATTGAGGTCCTGTGTCTCAACAGGAACTTTTGGAGTTGAAGTAGAATTAGAGATGTGAAAGTAAAGAGTTTCTGTTCTTTTTTAGGCTACTAGAGATCCTGGAAGTGGCAGAGGACATGGCCATAGATATACCTCACATCTGGCTCTACCTGGCAGAACTCATTACTCCCATGCTCCATGACCGGGGCATCCCTATGGGACAGCTCTTTAGGTACGAATAATGCTAGCATTCACTTGCCATGGGATATCATATGTATCATATGCACCTAAATTTTTCTGTAATTAATCAAAATTAAAACATTAAAATCTCCAAGCTATAATAAATACAGAATGTATTGAAGCCTTTCTCTCCAAAGGCTTTATTTGGCTTGAGATGTAAGTGCAGTAGATCTATATTTATAAATACTAGCTATTCTCTGGTTGTTGCTTAGCATATTTTAACATAAATTATAGATTTCTAATTATAACTGAAAGACAATTAGATTTTAAGAATAATTTTCCACCTGGAATAAAAGAGGATTAATCAGATGGAAATCTAGGTCACATCTTTCCAGCCAGAGGCCTCATCACACACCTTAAATCAAAATGTAACATATTAAACTTTAGGGTTTTTTTTCCCCCTGCTTAAGTTTCCTTCTGTTGCATTATTAACAAACGCACAGAATAATTAAATATTGTTGCAGTCTACAAGCTTATGAAAGCTGAAATGTTGATACATTGCAACTGTCTATAGGGAGATCTCGAAGCCTCTTGTGCCTCTGGGGAAGGCTGGCTTGCTGCTGGCACAGATTATCAAGTTGCTCTGCAAAGGAATGGTACGTACACAAGTCTTAAAAGCAGAGACTTGCAGTTAAACAGTCTGTATTTTGAAATATTTCCGAACTCGACTAAAACATTTTTCAATTTGTTTTTCTTGCTAGACTCATGAGAAGGTTGGGTCTCTGTGGAGAGAAGCCGGACTTAATTGGAATGAGTTCTTGTCCAAGGATGAAGATGTCAACAAGTTTGTCACAGATCAGGTACGCACAAGATTTTAGACGTCTTATTATGTTATGACAAGCCATATCTTGTCCAATATGTGTAGTTTCTGTGTAGCCAAGTGTCTGCTACATCTTCGATAGTGCTAATATCTTCTGTTTGTTCAATTACCAACTTAGCTGTAGATCTATTTGCACTTGGAGAAGATGTAAACAGACTAAGATGAAAACAGCCAGCACCAAGTTGCTGAACATCGTTTTTCAGGCTTGTTTACACATGTTGTGTATTTCAGAAAGTGGAGTTTACCACAGGAGAAGAGACGGAGTCGAAGGAAGCTGGAAGGAAGCAGATCCTCAGTGGAGATGAAATCAGCAAAGAGCTGGACCGACTGCTTCAGGAGAAAGCCAACAACCAGCGAATCAGAGACTGGATTGAGGTGTGTGGTTTAGAATATAGCGATAGTTTAGGAACTTTGGAAAAAAAAAATAGGAAGAACGATGTTCCTCTTGTTAATGAAATGTTGCCTTTATCGCATCATGTAAAAATCGCGGCCACTGCTTCATCTCTGTAGTAGCTGTGATTATTTTTTTCAATAATATATTTTGATTTTTCTTTAGGCCAATCTCGCTGAGCAGCAGTGTGCTTCCAGCCAGTTTCTACGAGCATTGATGACATCGGTGTGCCAGTCTGCCATCATATGTAAGTGGATCTGATGCAAAAATTGTTTTCATCACATCTAGACGTCTAAATGCACCGAGTCGCTGCCTTGCGATTGGCTGATTCGCACATATACGTAAAGGGGGGCATTTGAGCACATTTCTGTCAGTCCACTATTGACCTTCTTAGTGGAGACTCTCTAGAATGGCAGCAGTTGTGAGAAGATACATGTTTGTGTTTTTTTTTTGTTTTAGGTGACAACCCGTACAAGGTGGATGAGATGCAAATCAAAGAGAGAGCCAGTCTGCTGCAGAGATACCTCTGTGACGAGGAGAAAGCGCTTCAGGCCCTTTATGCCCTCCAGGCTCTCATGGTGCACATGGAGCAGCCTGCAAGTACGTTTTTATTTCATTCCTTTGAATTTGCAGTGAAGCGTCTTAAAGAGCACAGACAATAAATATGGTCATTTAGGTTATTTTGACCGTTTTAAGTCGACATTCCGCAGAAAGACAAGCATATTGTCTCCATTTTTGTCTCTAACAATCAAAGTGAAAAAGTAAGTGGCTTTTACTTGTAACGTTTGCTTTTCAATCCGCCTGCAGCAGTCTGGTGAGAAAGCGCTAACTGTATTGCCGTGCAAGTGTTGATGCTGACCTCTGCGCTCCGTTTCTTCAGGCCTCCTGCTGATGTTCTTCAACAATCTTTACGACGAGGATGTGATCGACGAGGAGGTCTTCTACAAGTGGGAGTCCAGCAAAGACCCGGCAGAGCAAACGGGCAAAGGCGTAGCCTTGAAATCCGTCACCGGCTTCTTCACCTTCCTCCGCAACGCCGAAGAGGAGTCCGACAAGGACTGAGGAATCAAAATCCTGCTTTCATCAAGACGCGGAGCAGTGGGGAGGGTTCAGCAGGAAACTGCGACGAGTAGTAGACAATATATTTAGCCCAGAGTGGCAGACTCAAATCAATCCTCAATGAGGATAAATCTTTATTTTCCTTTTTGTTTTTTGTTTTTTTTTTTGTTTGAGAGATGAACTCAGAAAACAATCATTTCTCCCTTCCCTCCTCTCCTGCTTTACACAGCAAGTGTCCTCATGAAATAAACTTGAAAACACACTCAGCAGGACTGCTTGTTAATGACGTGTGAGAATCCACACATCACTACAAAACAGTTTTCTTTTTTTGTGTTTTTTCTCTTTTCTTTTTTTTTTTTTGTCACAGTAACACAAACCAACTGGCTGCTTTTTCATTCTCCTAGACGATTATGCCTAAATATCCTCTGGCCTGCAGGAAGCAACCGCAGGGAGTGTGGTGTGGTGGGTTCCCTGACTCATGGACCGATCTAACTCACAGGTCCTCTGTTCTTTACTGGAGTGTGCACATGACTGAAGTGTGCTTCAATTAAGAATTCAGTGGACAAAATGTTTGACATTGAGGACTTGAAGCTGAATTAGACAGATGGGGAGTTTTTAGTGCAAAGGTTGTCTATTTTCTCTCTTCCTGTTTCCTATCATGAGCTTTCAGATAACCAATGTCGACTTTGACTACAGGGGGTTGGTCTTAATGCTTCCTCTAAGCCATCCTTTCCCATCCCCGGTAGTGAACCACACTGACTGACTCTTCATCTTTACCTCTTCTGTACTTTAACCTGACACCTATCGACCCAATCACCGTTAGAAACTTGAAATCTGCAGAGAAAAAAAAAGACTTGATGAAATTAAATGTATACAAAAGGGGAGGGGGAAGGAGAATAAAAATAAAATAAAATAAAAAAAAAAAACACACAGAAGTGATCCGAAAGCCTTTTCTACTTTAAGTGGAAACTCATTTCAGGACCTTTCTGTAAATATATAATGATGATGATGAACTTTTTTTTTTTTTTTTCCTGTTTTATTTTTCAGAACCTATGAATTTCTGATGTAATTGCAGTGTCTCCTTTTCCAGCAGAAAACACAGTTGTCCAGATGCAGAGAGGTGCTTTAGATAATTCAATGATTATTAGTTTTATTTGAATTTTGTAAATATTTTTGTTTTGCTTTCTTTATTTAAGAAATGATTGCTTTTTGCATCGGAAACTGGAAAGATGAGGTGACAGAAACATTACAATAAATGACTTATTAAGTTGCTGTGCAGAGTTTGTCTTGAAATGTGTTGAATGTGTCTGAATGTTTACCGTTTGACTGGAAGGATTGTGGGGGGGGTTTTTTTGTTTTGTTTTTTTTTTTTCTTTACCAGGCGACATTGAACTCTACAGAAGTCGGAAGCGGTGATCAGATCTGCATCCTAAATCTGGCGTGGCTGTGAAACCTTTGACCGCTTCTCCTGGGTCTGGTTAACTGCTTCTTTCATCTCCTCCAATAACGTATTAAAAGTTCATATTTTTAACTAAATATTCATGATGCAGTCATATTTTGAATTACTGTTGCAATGTAGGGATTTATATAATCTTATGGGTACAGTTTATCACATTATTGGAAGTACTTATGAGAGCTGCTTCACGTTTGTTTGGCCTCGGCCTGACCAGCTATTGCCAAAAGAGAACTAGTTGTCCACCCATAGGTCGAATCCACAATTCTTCTACACTTTGTTTTTTTTTCTAGTGGAGTTATCTCACTAGAACTAGTTTTCCGAATAATGTCCAGTAATCTGGACGTTAATCTTGTTGGTCTTAAACCCAAGTGCCTCCATGTCACATGTGTGTTTAGGCACTAAGGTGTCTTGATGGGAAAAGGCGAAAAAACATATTAGGGATGTTTCCATTGTTTGTGCTTTGTCGATTAAATTCAACGTTTGGGGGTGATGTCACACTCAGCCTCAACAAACCCCACAAGAAAAAAATCTTACTCTCATCAGCCTGTTAAATATTTTTATAGTTTTTATTTTAACTAGTTAATGAGTTGGATGGCAAATTGTAACCTTTTCAGTACATTTTTTTTTTTTTTAAATCAGACCTTGCTGATAAACTTGGCTTCACAACGGCACTTATTGAAGTATTGCTGGTAAATGTAGACCTATCACTGTGGAACTGATCAGTTACCAAGTCTTTGCCATTTTATCTACTGTTTGGTCAATTTAAATGATTTTCTTCCTCATTTTCTTGCCAAATCGGCATATATTGATTTTTTTTTTTAAATCAATATATGCTGATTTTCTGAGCACTGTCTACTGTGAGCCCTGCAGTGGACTGGTAGACATTAAAGTGGGTAATGAAAAGACTTGAGTCAAAGGTCATCAGGCTGGGATACGAACCTGTGACGTCGGCATCGAGGACTAAGGCCTCCATACATAGGTTGTGCGTTACCCCTGCGCCGCCACAGCACCCCTGCTTTATGGTTGTTTTAATAAACCATAATATGTGATCTGTATCTTCACCAAACCTGCAATCCCCACAGCCTGCTCCATACTCAGAAACAACGTCAATTAAGCTACAAGATGTTATTAATAGGACCAAATTCTATGTACATCCTCACATTTGTGAAGCACATTACAAACATACCAAAATCATTCATCTGTGTCATATACTCTGCTTCCCCATGACTGAAAATGTGATCAGTGCATCTGCAAAGTTGGATCGATCCAACCAAACGGCAGGATGGCATCTATGAATGTCAGGGAAACATCATGTTGAGAGATCAGCTCAATGCTTTGAAAATTAAATCTAGCAGGCCATTTGAAGTCAGGGGAGGGAAAGCTGAATGGCTCCAGAGTTGGTTCATCATGGTTCATTTTTTTCTTTTTTTTTTTTTGGACTTTGGTTTATTCCATATAATTATAAAGATAAACTGAAATGACAAAATATATATAAATGTCATTCCTACTATGAATAAAGCGATAAAGGGACTGATGTACAGTTTATTTTTGAAGAATTGGAGAAATTAAAGAGTGTAGCACTTCTTTTAAGCTATTGCAGTAAGAAAAATGACTTCTGTGTCATTATACCCAAAATGTAGAATAACACCATTACGTGAAATTTGTAAGCCTGAAAAAGAAAAGTCCACTGGTTTCCACTTCTTGTTTTTTTTTTTTTTTGTTTTTTTTTGCAGATTGACCCATGTGTCTCAAATGACCCTTTCAAGGATCCCACCTCCCAGCATGAATCATCGTTTATTTTAAGCTTATCAGGCATTACTCGATAAGCTCTGGTGAGCAAGAAAAATCAAATGTTTCCATATGCTCTGTTACATTTATGTTTCTTTCTTTTTGGAAGTCTTTGCACAAATACTCATTCAAAAAGGGCCAATATTTCTAACTTATTGACCTTTCTGGCGTCAGTAATTTTCCATGGAATTGCTGCATCCTGCGTGTCTTTTATTTTTATTTTTTTAGTTGCTTACTGTGCGACCGCAAATGTCTGTGATGAAACGACTAACCAGCAGTGTGTTGCAGTGATTCTTGGACTGAATCTGCAGGTTGCTGGATCTTCTTGGCAGCACAGAGAGGAGAGGAGATGGGGGGGGGGGCGGTGAAGAGACGACGCCGCCTTGCTTTGATGACGCTCGCCGTCGGGAGACATTTGGACAGCCTTCAGCCTATATGTAACCCATATACACGCCGACAAATGGTGCGCGTGAGTAGGAGATGTAGTGCAGCTCGTGAACCTGGAGTTACGGAGATGTTTCGGCCGTCACTGTAGCGCCGCCGCTCAGCCGCAGAGCCCCGCAGCTTGGAGGACAAACCCCTCCAAATATCATCTGTTGATCGGATTGGGAGACAATTAAGCGCAAAAACCATGAGCCGTGGTCCGACTTCCAGGTAGGTGGGCGAGTAAGGCATAAGGAGAAGCGACTGTGATGGGAATGAGAGGCAGCGTCGTTAAGAAGCAGGGGTTGTTTATCTGGTGCAGATACAAAGCTATTGGTATGCAGATTGAGACTTCAGAGGCTTCAACACGTCGGCTGCTATTTCCATTGGCGCCACTCTCTCTCTCGCTCTTTTTTTTTTTTTTTTTTTTTTTTTTAATTCCCACTCGGTCATAACTGAAGACTGCAGACTTGCGCTCATCAATGGCGGATTGGTGCGTAATTCTGTGAGCGTATCGCTTCTGCTGCTTGAATGCACCATTTCCAGAGGAAAAAAACAAACAACAACAACAAAAAAAAAACACACCCCAACAAGTGTGGCTTCTGCACTGCAGCCTCGCTTCATTCACACAGAGCTGCGGGCAGAGAGACTTCGCCCTCCCACTTGTTGGTCATATAAGTCAAGATCACAGTGTCCAGAGGTGCCAGACGAGACAACTGTTGTCTTAGAGATCCTGTATGCTTGTTTAAGATTGGTAGGGAGAAATAATCCAGAAAACCTAAGCCTCCTAGCTGCAGTCACTGCCACAAATCTGGTTTGTTTGGCTTTAATTAGCTCCATTTATCAGACAAGAGCTTGCAATCTGCAGTGGGAGGATTCAAAAGAGACTCCACAGCATGAATATATTATCCAGGTGTGAAATGTTTTATTTTATTTTTCCCCACCAAAAAAATAACATTGATTTTCACATACTTTTTTCATCATTCAATAACATTTAATTAAAATCAAGTGCAGGGCCAGATTTAAGAAGATGATGGGCCCCTCATTTATGGTTCCTTGGACCCAAACATACACAGTAGAATTTGATGGTTGCAATAGTCGATCAGCTAACTTCCTGTCTGCCTTTCTGGAGGACAGAACAGAGTGATGCCCAGACACCACCACAGAAGGAACTCTGCAATAGTCTCTGTTACTGATGCAGGTTTATTGCTTCTTGACATCTCTGTGTCTCTCCAGGTCAAAGTGCATTGATGATCATTTGAGGGAGTGATGTGTAGATGTCCATTTACAACACTGTTTGAAAACTTGAGTAAATTTAAAACACCTGACAGCGTTAATGTTTCACCTGAGTTCAGTTTTTATTTAGGCTCACATTGGAGAATGTTACAGACAAGTTGCACATTTTAATTTTAAAACTTGTGACTGCTTTTGCTTTAGTAATAGTTAAAAAAAAAAAAAAGCATTGTCACTTTCTCACCTCGCTGGTAACACCAGCCTGGTCTTGCGCTTGGATGGCCATCGATGGATGGCCAAACTAGATTTAGTTCCATGCTTCACTGACAATCGTATATATGAGCTGAAGGGGTCAGAATTTGGTCTGTGTGCTTTATGACACTTGAAAAATTCAAGAAATCAACTTTTCTTCTGAAAAATGACCTTATCTTACCTTATATTACTTATATAGCTTACATTGACAGTTGTGTTGCCATTATGGCAATTGCTTGTTCTCCAATATTGGCCTAGCATATCTTTTTGAGCAACTGCAACCACTCTGGGGTACATGGCCAGTCCAAGCAAGGGCATACCATGTATACCATAATATTATACAGGTACATGCCTCAGCAATCTGGTCCACTGCTCATGATGTTATTTAATGAACATTGGTTTCTAAAGCCTCCAGACTTTTTGAACTTATGATTTATGTTAAGTGTTTCAATTATACAAATGAGCTCTATGTGTAATATAGGCTACTCTGCTTTGTCACTTTAAAGGTCATTAAAGGAGCTGATGTCTGCAGCTGCAAGCTTTAAATAAATAAGTCTGCCCTCACAACAGCCTGTTGCGAAGCAAGTTCTCACTGTTTGTCTTGTTAATATCACTGCACTTCTTGTGTCTTATGGAATAAGAAAAATATGCTTTGAACTGTGGAAGTCAAAACTGACAATCTGACTGAGCAATTCTGTCTGCCTGTCTGTCTGCTCTCATCTACCGCAAGATTCCTAGTAAACCTGACTGGGTGCTTTTCTACTCAACATCATTAAAACAAGGAGCTTGCACTCAACCATCACAACAAAATCCTACGCTGTGTCGATAAAATAATAGCACTCTTTAAACGGCTGGGAAGAAATTTTAAATTCAGTGTCAAGTCTAATGAATTCATATTAGTAATAAAAGGTCAATTTCTTTTGTGATGAAATGTAATATGCTGATATAAAGATCATTTAAAAATATTTATATTTATAAATATAAATTAAATAAAAAATGTCATAAAATGAACTTGCATGAAAGTCAATAAGTACATTTTCTTAATTTGCGTTTTAAGAACATCACCAGTCTGGACAGCTCTCAGGTGACAATAATAACATGATTAGTTGTAACTTTTGGTACCAACAGAAACGTTTCTCAGAAATTGGTCTGCTGGGCCGGTGGGATTAAAGGACTTTGTGTTAAAGGACCTTGTATTCAAATCTCAAGTACACAAGTAGCTGTTTGCCAATCTTTCTTCTGTTTGTTATTTGTGATTTAAAGGTAATGATTAGAAAGCAGGGAGTACTAGGTTTTTAGAATTAGGAGCTAGATAAACCAGGCCTTAATGGTTCTTTTATTTCACATTTTTAATAACAAAACACTCACTTTAATGTTCTAGTTGGAAGGATTTCCTCCACAAGTGAAAATGTAACAAATTTACATCACTCTGTAAATAAAAGAAAACACACAATCTTCAATCAAACATGGCAAAAATGTATAAATAAAACTATTAAAAACACTTAACTGCTAGAAAATATGACAGAATTAATGTCCATAGTAAAATCAATATTTTGAAATTGCTTTCATTTCTTTAAATTGTTGTTTTTACAACCCTGGGGTAAAAAATGAACATGTTTTTATTTTGTTGACGAAAAGGACTAAGACCGAGTCCAAATCAGGCACAATGAATATGAGCTGAAAGGCAATTGTACGTTCATAAAAGCACACGCATCTCAATTATGTATAAAAGAAATATTTACTACTTAAAGGGGTTCATTTGTGTGATTCATTTGACACATTTAAATTAGGTATAAAAATCAAACTACAAAATATGTAGGAGACAGTATCTGCTTAGAACAAAGGGTGAAGTTGAAATTGGCACTTCTACAGTCTATATTTCCTTTATTTGTTTGACGGACTTGCTTCTTTCTCTCTTTTTTTGGCAAATAACTGAAATAAGTAAAGGTAAATCCAACAAAATATGTAGGAAGCATACAAATGCAATGCAAATGCAGCTTAATTTCGTGTGACCTACAACAATCCCCACTGAAGCTTCGCGCTGTCCACAGTGCTGAAATCTGTGCGTCTGAATCTCAGGAGGGAGCCTTTCGGAGTTTCACGCCCCCCTGTGTTAGTCAGCGTTCAGCATGAGTGTCATCTCACGGGTGTGTTTTCCAGGCTGAAGCTCTCCTCTGGGGAGCGTTGACTGTCACCTGAGCTGCAGAAACAGTTTTCACCTTCATATCACTTCCTCCCCGAGTTCCCCGCCTGCCTGTTTGCTCGCATTTCCTGTCATGCTTGACTTCAGTGTAAGCCTTTTACCACCGCCAGGAAGATTTTCCTTAGCTGCTTTAGGAGCCAATCTGCTTAACAATATCTGTTAAGTCATGCATGTTTGCTCGGGCTACGCGTCTCTTGCTTGTTAAAAGTCCCAGATACAGAAACGGGACATGTTTTGAATCTGTCTTGTCCAACTGATCCAGTTGGTCATGTGCATTTGCCTTTTGAGGGCACAGAGTTCATTAAGTAGCAGTATCGGTTTCAATCAGCAGCTCTGCGGTAAGCGCGCTCGGCTGGAACTGCTTTACCCACACGCCATATGTCTCCTCAGTCAAATGGAGACTGCTGCCCCAGCCCTCTGACCACTCGAACCGGGTTTCACCAGCTTACTGTGGCTTTAGAGGCATCTGTGCAGCGAATTTAGGGCATTGCTGTCTGCTTGTCTGACTGGTGGTTTAAACCAGCAAAGCGGAGCGGTGATGTTTAGTTGCGTGGGTTTACGGTGCCCTGAAACCATCTCTGCGTGTCAGCAATGACGCCAAGCATTAGGAGTAGCGAAAGTATGGAGAGGCAAAGAGTGGAAGAGGTAGGAGAACTTCACGCTGAAGTTTTTTTTTTTTTTTTCCCAGGTGTTTATATTATTCATATGCTGGATCATAAAATCTGCAGTAGTGGGTATGCTGGGGAATGTAAGCCGTTTGTTGGAAGATGAAACAGCTGCTGAATTTCATGCACAAATGCGAAGAATTCTTTGGCACACTTTGATGAAATGTCATGTTTCTTTTTTGCAGGTGAAATTTGAAGAGAGTGAAATGATTCCAAAGTCGGGAAAATCTCCGGCAGACTCCAGGAAAACAGTCGGCATCCATGAATTTGCAGCGCTTGCCAGATCTTCTTTGAATGGTAAGCTAAATCTTCCAAAAGCTGTTCTTAAACGGTAAATTTAAAGATCAGCTGCCGACCTTTACACCTCTGTTGGATCCAGGCATCTCTCAGGCTGTGAGGGACCATGTGACGAAGCCCACCTCCCTGGCCCAGGGCCGGGTTGCCCACCTCATAGAGTGGAAAGGCTGGCCGAAGCCTACAGGTCCTCCACCAGGCACTCAGTCCCAGTTCAACTCTTATTGCCGTCTGACCGAAGGGGAGAAGGAGGCTCGGTTTGCTGCAGGTATTCACCCCTTTTCTCGCCCCTGCAGAAACTTTTACATTTTAAATCCTGTTTTCACAGTTAGAATTACTGCTAGTTACAGTCACATGTCTGTTTGGGTAGACATGTGCATACTTTACTTAGCATGGTTTAACTACAGCATCATCTCGTGACTGGCGTCCACCTGCTGTCATGAGACTAATCCCTTCAAAACTCCTCTGTCTCCATGCTAAAGGCCCCGCCCAGCCGCCGGCTACCCCGGCCACCGGTTTGTCTTGACAGCAGATGGTGGCCCTATTAGACACACTCTCAGAACACTTCGCTGCCCACCGACGGTACAGCAGCGCTTGTTGTTTTTGCCGTGACTCATCCTTTCTGGCGCTGGTGACATCGCTGCAGCTTGATGAGGAGATAATGTGAAGGGGAGGAAAGCAGGGAGCAGACGAAGCCCGCGTACATCACACGCATTATGTAGTCTCTTCGTCTTGATAGCCTAATTAACGCAGCGAAATGCCAAAAGGTTGCCTCACCATGAGCGTTTCAAACAGAAAGCTGGGACAGTTATTGTTTTCCGTCTTACAGGCCGCTGATTGCGTCTGAGCCACTTCCAAGGTAACTGAGGGGAATTTCAAACAGAATGTATTGATATTTTTGAAGCCATAACCATGAACTCCTCTGATTACATGTATAAGAATGATACATATTGACCTTGAGAGATATGGCCTTTGATTCTAACAAAATTGTGTAAAAGATGTGTAAAGATAATTAAAAGGGTACCTTTCCTATTCGTTATTGATATCAGACTTTAATCATTTTTTTTAGACATTGTCTTCCCTCTTTATTAGATGTAGGACCCACATGTAGAAGCAACACTGTACCAGGAAAAAGAAAGCAGAAGTTATGGCTCAGGTTATTCTGTTTTCTCGTTCAACCACAACCTTACATGTTAGATTAGTTATTTTATGGACCAATCTGGATTGTTATAAAGTTAAAAGTAGTGGCACTTGGTTTGTGAATGAACGAATCCTATAACTTAGACGTTACCCAGTCGCGCAACTTTAAATTAGTTAACCAATTTTGCAAAGAGAAGTGGGTCAACATTCCTCCAAACTGATGTAAAAGACTCGTTGTCAGACATCAACAGATTAAATAATCCTCCTGGAAATGCAGGAAGCTTTAATTAGATTTGAACCCAGAGGAGTTGTGATCTGATGATCCTCGGTGGTGCCGTGCTCACAATGTCTAACTAAGCTAAACCTGTTTTCCTGCTAGGAGTGGCTGAGCAGTTTGCAATTGCCGAGGCCAAGCTGCGTGCCTGGGCGTCGCTAGATGATGATGAGGAGGATGAGGAAGACTTCAATGATGAAGAATCCCACACCAACGGACAGATTTGCAACTTATCCACAGAGAATCCAGGTAGAGAATCCATCCTCTTCTTCCATTACCCTCGCTGTTTTCATTCATCACCGCTCAAAAGGCGCTCACCTTCCTGTTTTCTTCCCCCATAATTCATTTCACCCATGTCCAGAGGTTCTGACTGTCTGCTCCTCTCTCAGACACTGCCATGACCGAACCAATCAGCGAAGTACCATGCCAGCCTGAGACCCAAGACATCGGGGTGCCACAGTCTGTTCATTCCGTAGGCTCCGTCAGCAGTGGCGGCCCTTTCCAAGACAGGCCTCCGACTGATCATGACCTACAGAGCGGCTCGCTCTCTTCGCGCAGCGACTGCATGTGTCCATTCCTGGAGGAAGAGGAAGAGCGGCTGCACGGTCTGGTGGAGCAGCTGACTCCCTTGCAGGAGCAGCGTGGCGAGGTTTGCGTCCACAGCAAGCCGGAGTGGCGGCCCCGGAACAGGAGCAGCAGGTTCGACTCCTGCTACTCCACTTCTCACTCCGAGTCCCCCGGAGAGGAGGACGAGGAAGACGAGGAGGAGGAAGGCAGCGTGTTTCACGAGGTGCAGGTGTGGCACTGCAGCCCCAGAGGCTTCTTCTCTGACCGGGGGTCTTCTGGAGTGGCGTCTTTTGACGAGGAGGAGGAGAAGGAGGAGGTAGAGGAGGAGGAGGAGAAGAAGGAGGAGAAGGAGAATTTGATGTGATGTATCGTCCATGTTTATGTCTTTCTGAGTCGATGTTGATTCCGATACGACATAGATCTAGTCCGATGACATTGTGAACCTTCTCTCATCTCCTCCTCCCTTCTTCCCGCCATCTCTCCCCTTTCATCCGTCACCCCTCCAGGCCTTTTACTGATCTTTACTGATCTCCTTCTCACAGGTTATCGCTGCTGTAAACAGTACACGTGTTGGAGAGTTTAATCAGGATGTAAAGCTGTTGTTCAAACTGAGTTTTGTATATTTTTGTGAAGAGTCATGTGCTGTTCATTTGTTGTTTTTTCTATGGGTGTTTTGTAGTGTGGTTTATTTTCCAGCTCATCCTGTGTCACATGGGTTTGATATGGAAAGCACGAGTGTCCTGCATACAGTATATAAATATGATTTTTGAAACAACATTCACTGGTGGTTCTTTTTCAGGCATAGCGAAAGCAAAAATATTGGGGAATTAAAAAAAAGAATCAAATTCTCAGTTTTGTTTTGCACATTTGTTTTCTTTAAATTTATTCATTCATGTACAAAAACAACTTCATGTTCTCTGAAAAATAACAATGGTAGTTGAGTTCAAAATGCACAATCCTCCTATGTACATCAGCATGTAGATTTTCCTCATCTGTGCAATTCTGTATGTACAAAGCATATACAGGCCAGTGTCATATAAAGGGAGATACTACAGACTTATTGCTTAACTAGATACGCTGCAAATTAGCTCAGATGTTCTCTACTAATAATTCCTTATACATTACCTTATAATGCAAGCATTACTGAATGTTCCATATGCACCCAAAAAGTGATAGACATTTATTGCACAAACAGAGAAAAAAACAAATCTGGTTTGCTGCAGCTTAGGCATGGGCCAGTAACTGGTATCAAGGTAAACCAAGACTTTAAAATGTTACAAAACTGATAATTTCACATCTGGTCATTCTCAAGATTTGAATTGTTTTTTAATAAGACGTCAGAGAAAATACAGGAATGCTCGTTTTTCTCCAGCTCTATGGCTTGCACCCACAACCCCACCTGTTGCTGCACACTCGTGTTCAGCTGCTCAGAAGAAGGCTACTAAACATTTCCCTCCCTTACCAGTGTATCGCAATAAAAGTATAACGTAATATCTCCTTTATATCCAAGAAATACAATTTTGTGTGAATTTTAACAGATGTCGCTTGCAGCTAATGAAACGATTTAAATGTTACAGTTAAGATTTATACAGAAATGTTGGTTTGGCCTCCACAACTACAGGGGAGATTGCTGAACAATATCCAAAGGATAGACGGTCACTGACAGCCTCGGTAACAAGAAGAAGGGTGAGTCACGAAATGCCATTTCTGCTTGCTTACAGTATCCAAACATGTTAATGGAAACAGGAGTGTAAGGAAAAAGTTTGCCTGTGTGCAGTTCAGATATTAGGGAATCCTAAAGCACTTCATGATCCACACTGTTGGTGAGCTTTATGAAGATGCTGATGTTTACTTTCCAGCAGGTCTTGGCACCTGCCCACAAAGCCACAAGTAGCAATAGCTGCCTTAGTGATCATGGTGTTATTGTGCTTGATTGGCCAGCAAACAAAACCCCTCCGGGAATTGTCAGAAGGAAGATGAGAGACACCAGACCCGATGTAGATGACCTGAAGTCTGCTATTAAAGCAACCTGGGTGTCTTAACACCACAGCAGTGGCACAATGCTGATTGCCTCCACTGACTGCAGTTTTCCATGCAAAAAGAGGAAACACAGAAATATTGAGTGCATGCACTGTATGGACTTACTTTTTATCAGGATGACATTTCTACAATTGAAAATGTTACTCCCTTTTTTTGTCCTATATAATACTCTCGTTTTCTGAGAATTAATTGAAAGTTTTCATTAGCAGTAAGTCAAAAAACATTTAAGAATAAGAAAATATCATTTGCACATTCTAATTTGTCAAATTACTAATAAAAGACAGCTGAATGTTTTTCAGTTGTGATAAACATAAAACGTCTTTGGGTGGTAATTTAATTAATATCTGTCACTTCCATTAAGGTAATGCTGTTTTGAATCTGCACCTGACAAACAAAGAGCTATATTTATGTTAGCCAGCAGTAAAGCAGAATGGCTACCTGAGCAGACAGCCTGAATAATTAATCAGTTTGTTAGTTTTTCAGTGTTGGTCTGACGAGAAAAAACATCAAGACTTAGTTTCCATAATAATTATTGAAAACTCTCAGCAGGAGTTCATTCTCCAGTTTATGCATAAAAATCTAAACAACACTGACTTTTATAACCTCAGTGAGCTGTCTGTATGAGTAGCAGCAGCAGGGTTAATGGTCACGTAACACAGTAACACATTTAGACAATGCTATTGTGTGAAAATATTTCTGTTCACATTGTTAAAACCAATGTATTTTGTACTCAGGGCAAAAAAAGGAAAATCTCATACTGGCCCATGCCTCCTGCAGCTAATTCACAAATTATAAAAAAAAAAAATGAGTTGAAGCTAAAAGAAATCCATCAACAATATTCACACAGCTTTTCAGGCTTTGTACAGCGGTTAAACTGCTCCTTTAGAGCTCAGACTGGATTGAATGTACTCTGTTATAAAGAGACGGTAAATACCCACAGACCACACACCGAGGAGCGTTGGCGTGTGTTTGTGTGTGTGTGCTCTGTACAACAGCCTGTAAATTTTGCAACTAGGCCCTTCATTAGTCATGCACTTTAAACTCACATACAGCAGCAGAAGATGTTTGGATTATGAAACGGACTCTGTATGTCGTCCTCACGGAGTCGGCCGCTGTAAAGCCGAACGAGGCTCTAACAGCGACTGGTGTAAGATGGTAATTACAATGTGCTTTACTGCTATGTTGGAGCCCTGTGTCCAGCTGCAGGGATCTTTGGAAGCTGCCTTTGTCATCGTTTGAACGGATCCCAGAAATACTTTGGGGGCTGATCTATAGACCAGTATCTGGTATCAAAAGAAAGACCAATGCTGATGACAATATTCATTAAATAATACAGTCTGCAATTTCCCTTTGCTTTATTAATAACATGAATGTATTGCATTTCATTTGACACATAAACCAACAACACATCTTATTATTAGTCATCGACAGAGACTCTTGGATTTGTGCATTGCTCGTACATAGTTAATTTGGATCAATACCATTGTGTGCTTATGTCAGTAATTCCCTTGTCATTCTGTGCTTTCAATACTATTTGCTTTTTTCAGTTTATAGCCAACATTATTTGCACAGGTGCCAATAATTCTATGTACTTTTTGTTGGCTTCAACTCAACAGGATCTTGTTTTGGCGAATTTGGACCAGATTTAAATATGGAAAGTTTTTGGTCGCTCACACATGCAGACTTCTAAAACACACACATGCACACGCCCACGCACACACACAAATATAAAACTGTAAAGCTGGTGTTGTTATATCTTAATGTCAACAAATCCTCTTTAAAAGACTTAAACAACAGAGTCCTCTAAAATTAGACAATGGGCTTCGTGTGCTCATGGAACAGACGTCACTATATTAGCCATGGATGCTTGGATCTAAATATGTCCATTTTTTCTGCACATTTACCACATTTTATCATTAAATGACATTTCCTAAAAATGGTGTGGCCATTATCTAATTTTTCTGTGTTGGAAGGACATAATAAAGCATCACTTAGTCTTTAACGGGTCTTAAAATTCGGTGAATAGCCTCAGCTCAAATGTAATGGCTCATAACATCTTATAGTGTCATAAATTAATATCTACACAGCTTAAATGCAGAAACACTGTGTGAGAAACCAGTGCTTGCTGCTTTATAGAAATGCAAATGATGAGTAACAGCAGGTTGGTTCTTATCAAACGTCCCAGATTATCTGAAAAATAGTAAAGGCGACCGTCCCATTAAAGCAGAAGTTCAAGGAAGTTGCAGTTTGTGAGTATTCTTGTGTTGCATATCAACACAAACAAATTGACAAATACATTTTGTAAAATAAATAAATAAATGTTGCTTAAAAAATTCACAATGAGACAAATTCTTGTGATTCCTACATTTAAACAAACCACAAGACTTATGGAACAATGCATTAATAAGGCCACTGATGTTTTGTTACGGTGCACGGTGTTGGAGGAGGGATGAGTGGCCTTGTTTACCCAGAACCATAGGCATATGACACGCCCCAGACAATACCACCCTGGGCAGAGAACCATAATGCACAAATAAAGACCCTAAGTTAAAGTATATGATACTATCTGTCACAGAGTTAATATTTCACCTTATAGAACACTGATTCTTGAAAATCTACATCAGAAAGCTACACATAAATCTTAGCACACTGTGTAAAATGTAAAATAATACTCAGTAATTTCATGCCTCAACCTGAATAAAATGCTCTGGAAGCTGAGCATGAACTGCTGCCTGCAAATTATAATGAATGAGGGTCAAAGAAAAGACAATTACTGTATGGTACTGCTGTTAAATTTAGTGCTCACTGAAAAATGATGGATATATTGTTCACACAGTGGTTCTAAGTTCTGACAATATGTAATGTGCTATGAGCCGTTTCTGACCTAATGTTGTATTTACCGGATTTTTAGACCAGAAAAGAAACAAACGCATTTTTTATTTACGTCTTCATAAAATAGGATGCATGTACTTTGATCAGTCACCATTATAACTTTTTGTTTTTTACAACCACAACATTAATAGATTTTAATGGGATTTTTAGACACCAGTATAGCGTAATTGTGAACTGAAAGGAAGAAGATACAAAAATATGAAAATGTATGTGGTCTAATCAACCCATTTCTCTAAATAAAATCATGTGTGACCAATTGCCTCCTAGTTAGAAAATAGAGTCCAGGTGTGTTTCATTCATTTTAAACATTGAGGATACAGCCATGCTGCAAACACCTCAGGGAGAAAGCAATTATTAGTAAAAAACAAAATAAAAAATCCAACAAATGTTCTGCTTGCAGTTTTGAATTGCCATCATAGGAGGCAAGAAGGGCCTCTGGTCAGATTAGAGCAAAACTTATCTTTCTGATTTATATGCAAAGCTAGTGTTGTGTAGCACCATAATGGGCAGATGTCACATTTTAAACATTTCATTCATAAATTAATTTTTTAGTTTTTTTTTTTCTTTCCTCTTAAAATCCCAATAAAATACATTGAAGTGTGTCGTTATGATGTGACAAATAATAATGTAAAAATAATTTTAGAGGGTAATATTTGTGCCAGGAACTGTCCATTGATTACATATTGCCACTTGCCAACCAGTCACTCAACTGCATTAGCAGACATCCCTTTGCTTACTCTCAATCAATAGGACTTACTGTATTTGAACCAATCACATGACTCGAGCCAAATACTTCAACAAAAGATTGCACCTGAAATCTTTAGTATAATCATGAAACACCTACCTGTTTTATCCACAACTGTGATATAGAAGATCTTTTTGTGAGCAGCGATTTGTTAATCTCACAAGTATCCAGCTATTTCAGAAGGAACTCTGATTAATATCAAGAGCCAATCTAGGCACTAACTAGTCCTTGTTGAGTTTCTCTACCAACTCAACATTGCTCCCCTGCAACAATGCAACTACTTCTACACTTCACACCTATTTTTAGTCAGAGCAGTCTTCTTCCCTGTTGGGGGCAAGTTGCTGTTTTTTTTTTCCCTACAGTGTGACTTGGTCAGCAAAATTCAGTTTAGCTGTTCAGCTGACATTTGTGAGCCTTGTGCTTTAAGCTTTCTGACTTCACACCTTCTGATTTCCTATTTCTCATTAACAAACTTTATCAGCAGCGCATGAGGGGAAAGGAGGCTTTCTGCAACACATGTCTGGGACCATCCTTGTTTTCCAACGATAAACAAACCTTGATGCGGACACTTTTGAAAATACAGAAATATTTGGTCTTTCATAAATGATCTGTTGATGATGGCTAAAAAAAAAAAAAAATAAAACCACCCTTCCCTATCAACAGACATTCGCTCACATCACTGGGTTATAAACACAAGTGTCTAGGCTGGACTGATGCAAATTTAAGAAACAGATACATTTATGAGGCGACAGTATAGATAAGCTTTAGATTAGCATTCTGATTGGTCCTTGGTGTGGACAGTGCTACCCTCTCCCCCAGGTTCTGATTGGTCCGCGTTTAGAGTTGGACTCCTGTGCTCTTGTTCCACCTCGTCCGGCGCTGGCGTGGGGTCAGTGGGGTCATGGTCACAGCCCAGCTCTGACTCCTCAGTGTGAGAGGGGCTACAGTCAAAAGTAAACTCTGATTGGTCCTCGGTGAATGAGGGGCTTTCTTGAAGGACGAGGTCTGACAACTGGTTATCACTGTTTTCAAATTGCAAATCAGTCTTGTCTGAAAAGCTGACGGGGACGTCTTTGAACGAAAGGTCCAGCTTTTTCGCCGCGTTTGGAGGCTTAGGTTCCCGTGGCAAGGACAGCCCTCTGTGACGCATGCACAGCTTGTGTAGTTCTGTTACCTCAGATACGCTTGTGCTGTTCCCACTGTCACGGAAACTGGCCAGAGGAGGGCGTACTTTCACTCCAGTCACTGTGACAGAGCCCTCAATGGCCTTACGCAGCTGCGTATGCCGAGAAGCAGGCAGCAGGAAAATAGGAAGCAAGCACAGCCAGTGGGAGCACAGAAAAAAAAAGAGAAAATTGCCAATTAAATATCTTTAAAATAAACACGTAAGGGTTAAAAAAAAAAAGTAAGAAATCACATGCGCACCTCTTTGAGAGAAACCACTCCAACTAGCCGCCCCATGCTGGTCACGTAGGCGTGACCCAGGCCCAGCAGAGAGAAGATAGTGTGAGTCTGTGGGTGAGGAGGAGAGATGGGTCATGGCCTGAATACAGACTTGAAAGGGGCTCATTTGCATTTTGCATCTGGGCTGTGTGAACTGTCATGCAGGGACGGGACAGCATTGTATTTTTGGCTTTCAAGATGGTCACTGAGTCAGATCAGGCGGTCTTAGACTTCCACTAATGTGTACTTAAGAGATTTCACAGATTTAATTTACAGAGACAGGATAGTTTAGAATAATTTATCACAGAATACATGTTTTAGGATGGTTAACTGTTTTTATCTAAATTTAAACTGTTGAATCACGACAGAGCAAATATAGTGATCATATAGAAATGACATTAGAAGCAAGTTAAAGATTTCCTCCAGAACACAGAGACATGCTCAAGTTATGAACATTCGGTGAAATAAGAGCACCCCGTTTCTACAGGCTTCGTATCAAATGCAAACCCTCTTCTGGATATTTAAATTACAGTTCTGTCAGTTAAATTTAAATCAAATGGTATTAAAGGTTGTTGGCTATTTCTGTACCTTGTGCAGAGACGTTTGCTCCACCAGCTGGAAGGGGGCGGGATCAATCTTGCAGTTCTTGAAATCCACCAGCTGATCAAGCTGCTGATCCTCCCACTCGGCTATCTGCAGAAGGATAGAAACCAGAGTTTATATATATAAAAAAAAGTATTTTAAATATCTGAATTACAGAAGTCCTCTTGACTTTTCAAGTCTTACCTCTGAGGGAGACATGCAATCTTCCACTTCAGAAGACTCCTAAAAATACAAACAAAGTGAGACAATCAGTGTTTTTTTTTCTTATATATAAATCCTTAAAACAGAATAACTTGGAAAAACACATCAAAACACATTACAAGGCAGTTTCAGTTTCAATTTTGTATAAGTTTCAGAGTTTCAGATGAAACAAATATGTAATGTGTTTTACTGTGTCTTTTCAGGCATAGTCACACCATAATAACGTTTTCATATTTTGTCATAAAACAACAGCGAACTTCAAAGTATTTTGTTGGGATTTTATGTAACAAACTCAAAGAATCAAATCATTTCAAAACAGTCAGCCCTGCTGAGTAAGTACTTTGTAGAGCCACCTTTCACTGCAGCTGCATCCCAAATAAATATGGTTTATTTACCAGTATTCCAGGTCAAGAGACTAGATTGTTTGGCCATTCTTTTTTTGCACGAAATCTCCAGATCAGGCTACTTGGATGGAGGGTCTCTGTGACTGGACCTCTCAAACACTTTAATGCTCTTAAATCTACAAACTATTTAATTGTAGCTCTGGCTATAGGTTCAGGATTGTTATCCTGTTGGAAGAGAGCTACTGCCCCCGTCTCAAGTCTTTTGCAGCCTGTAACAAGTGTTCTTCAAGGTTTACTCCCATCCATTGTCTCGTCAACTTTGGTAAAGTTCCCTGTATCTACAGAAGAAAAAAATCTACACAACACGATGATGCCGCCACCATTGGCAGCAACAAGGCAAGATGAACAAAGGAACACTTTTCGCCATTCAATCAACTTCTAAATGCCCTCTGTTGCATTGCGTTTTATCTTTGTAAGAGAGGCTTTATATTTCTTTCAGACTTTTATTTGCATACACTGCATTGTATGAGTTTAAATCCCAAATAAAACACGTTGTGTTTGTGGTTGTAAAGTGACAAGATATGGAAAAAAATCAAGGGGTGTGAAAACCACTCTACAGTTTTATTAATGCAAGAGAAGAAATATGTTAAAAAATGCACAGTCACTCACTGAACAAGTTTAGAGTGAAAACATCTGAAAGCACGAGCATCTTGACCAATCTCACACACACTCTCTCTCTCTGCAAAAAGCCACTCTGATGCTTTTGGTTTGAGTACCACAAATATTTTTGCTCCAGCACTTACTATGCGCACGTCGCAAGGCAACAGTTACTTAGCAACAGTCTCTAGGCGGCAGACAGTCTTACCGCCATGGAGATCCTCACTCCTTTGGGCTTGGGCTTTGTTTTGTCAGGAGACGCCGGCCCGGCCGGACTCTTCCAGCCGGGGGAGAGAAGGCATCACAGCACAAGATTAACACAAGGTTCACATGAAGCGGACAGTTTCTAACCCTGTGAACATGGCAGCCAGACTTCTGCAGGGAAGAAGCCTCTGTGATGTAAGCACAGTTTTACTGAAAGGCTGTAATTACTGCACCACAGATGAAAACGAGGGGACGTGGTCTTTACGAGACACCCGATTTTATTGCAGCTCTTAATGTTTTATGTACAGCCAGGATAAATGTACTGTTCATTCTACATTTTGTTTTTAATCCTATTTGAATATCTATTATAGAAGAAACTGTGTTAACTATATTTACTTATTTCAGAAGGATGAACTCCCATTACAAATGAAGGCCAAAGAGGAGAATAAAACTAAACCCACATGTTTGAGTCATGAACTAATAGCAAGCCTTTTTTCAGTTCCACTTTGGAAAAACTCAGTTCAATTTATAATTAAGCTCATAAAATTTAAAAGTATGTCTTATTTTGTCTCTTTGTTTCAGTGTTTAATTTAAGAAACTCAACATATTATGGAACAGCAGTAATGGCTGTGAACCAAATAGTAACCAGAGAATAATCATTTTGATTTGTTTTATTATTAGTAGTATTATTATGCATGATCTTGCTATTATGTATCATTATAACAAACTAATAATAGTATTAATGATAAATGAAAGGAAAACCTAAATGTTTCTGATGGTAAAAATTGAATAAAAATATTCTTTTGGTAGTAAAAGTTTAAAATTATTAAAGATTTATTTACTGAAGCACTACCTTCACAAAATAAACACCTCACTGCTGTTGCAACGGCTTCCTCTCAATTTCAGTTTCCAGCCTTTATTTCAATAGATCCTGGTCAGATGGGGAAAAGAAATCCCACATTAAGAAATAAGTTTTTTAAAGCATTATTGGTGGCACAATTACTGTCTAAAATTAATGTCATAGAAGTAATTTTGCCATTTTTACTTTACTTTTATAAGTTGATCAGAGTTTGTATAAACTTCCAGTAATTACTTTGTGACTTTCGGTGTCCCTGGAATAAATTTATGAACATGAAGCACAAGCCCATTTTTCTTAGCTATCGTCCACTCGGGTGGATAAGGACCCAAGGTGATCTTGTCTCCATGGAACGAGGAGGCTGGTCAGTGAGGTTAAAAAAACCCCCTTACTGTTAGAAAGTCATAGCAAAGAGAAGTTGGTGTTGGAAAAGGTTTTTGATGTTATCTACATGGTAATCACTTGTTTGCTGACGCAGCCCAAGAAAAGGTACCTACCATCACAAAACCTTGAGGAGATAATAATACTTTTAGTGCTACAGGGAATTCAACTGGATCTGTATGCACTGGTCAGATTAATCAAAGATTGAATTTTTCTGCAATGAGCTCACAAGTGTGGTGTCAAACAAAAGATGCACATATTGAAAAGCATCTTGTGTCCTTGTGATGCTTTGGGTCTGTTTTTCTTAGAACATGTAGAGAGCATTTTTTTCTACCCTGCTGAGTAAATGTCGTCATATTAACGGCTGGGTTTTCCCAAGCTGTTTATTGTCAAATTATGCTGCGTTTATGTGGGAAGCTGAAGAAGTCAAAGACAGACCGATAGTTGCCTCGACACGTGGCTCCACCTCTGGCAGAACGCTAACTAAAGTGAAGTGAAATGTAGGATGTTGGAAGACTGGCAGTGAGAGCGCTGTGCAGTCACCAACTGAGGACGGAGCTGTGCACAACGAGAACTGAATGACATCACACTGCAAAGCTCTGGTGCCTTTGGGTGAGTACTATCTGACATCAACAGGACAGCAACAAGCCATGGACTCAGAGAGAGCGCATCCTCCCACACAGCACATGTCACACTCGTTCTTCCACAGAAAGCTCACACCTAAGTAAACTCGGTTTTTCTCACCTCCAGCAACTCGTTGTCTGGATCCGCACAGGAGAGGGTCTGTGAGCCTGACGGGAAAAAAAAAATGAGAACAGATTTTATTAAATCTGCTTTTGATACTTAAAAATGTTAAACAGTGCCTTAAAAAGTGTTCATAGCCCTTAAATGTCTTCACATTGTGTCACAGTACAACCACAAACTGAAAAGTTTGTTTGAGATATGAGACAGAATAACACAAAGCAGTACAAAACTTTGAAGAGGAAGGAAAAGGATTGAAGGTTTTCAAGATTTTCTTATGAATAAAAATCTGAAAAGCATGTATACATTTACCTGAGTCAGAACTTTGAACAACCACTTTTTGCTCAATTTACAGGTAAGGTTAGGTCAACACATAAATGCAATAAACATAACAAACATTTGCGCATATAATATGACAAACTGTTAAAAGTCTAAAAAGTGTCAATACTTTTGCAAGGCATGAAATTACATGTTCCAGTTCTTGTTTAAGTCACTTACTGTTTGGCGTCTCTGCATCACTGATGGCCGACACGGTTTTCAAGGCTGATTTCAGAGGAAGCTGAGCATTGGAGGCCACTGGGCTGAAGGAGGAAGACTCCTCTGTGGAGATCTGCATGGACAACACATTAACAGGAGAGAACAGACACAGATACATGCACACAAATAGACAAACGCACACAGATCGGACAAGCACATGCATAGAAACAAACAGGACAGCACGGGTAAAGGCACAGACAACAGAGACACAAAAGAGAGATGTTAATAGAAAAGTTTTAATATTTTACATTTGTATATTTTTCAAAACACTTACCACCACCACAAAAAAATAAATAAAAAATCCAAAAGCTGCGGCTGTGCCTTTACCTACTGCTCTGTTCTTCACTCATGCTGTTTCTGATCTACTTCTAGTCTACTGCTGCATCCCACCCCAAGCCTGAGTTCATCCCGACCCTGCCCCGGCGCCCCCGGACGCCTCACACCTGCTGGGTGCTCACCAGGAAGCGGACAACTTGGCGAGCACTGGTGTTGGTGGGAGTGTTGAGGTGAACATGGGCGCAAGGGGAGCTGGGGGTGCTGTCAGAGGTCAGACTGGGCAGGGGATCATGAGCACCGTTGTCCTGGGCCTGCTGACGAAGGTACTCGAGCCTCCGCTGGCGGCTCAGCTGGAGAGACAGGAGCGACTGGAGCTGCAGTCGCTCTATGGAGCCCAGCAGGATCATGGAGTCTGAGGGAGAAGAAGGCCAGATCAGTCTGTCATACATTAAATCACCAGGAAAAAGTGAAATCCTTCCATATTGGCTCATAATATACAACTCTTCCTCTATTTTTGTGCCATTTATACAAGCATCTACTTCCTGTCACCTGGCATTACAGATATTTGTTTTGCAGGGACAGAAGGAGTGAGTGAGACGGAGACCACATACCGAGCTAATTATTGTCGGCACCAAGCGGTCGCTCAACGGTGCAGCAAATGTTAAAAGGGAATTAGGTTCAGGTCAGGCTGGAGGACAGAAAGTTGTGGTTGCTGCAGCAGCAGGAAGGGCATGTTGCTTTATCTACAAGCTCAGCTTCGGCAAACAGGAGGAAGTGTCATCCTCGCTGGACTTGACACAGTTTTGTAACAAGCTCTTCAAAGCATATGTTTATAAATAAATTAAACAATTTAAAATGATGTCTACTGTCATTTAAAACAATTTAAAATCTGATAAAGATCAGACCATTTTTAATATGCTCTAGTGTAAAAAGGACACCGGAAAAACACAACGTGCATTGATAAGAACTAGGAAAAGCTGTGGGAAAGGAGAAAAAACCCCTCTAACTTTATTTTCAGCAGCATTTGGAGAATAAACAAAACATACAATGGGTTGTACTGTATATTGTAATTTCATAGTCAATCAATTTGTGGACAGAACGGGAAAAAGAAAAAGAATAGATCTGGAGGAGGTAAGGAAAGGAGAAACGACATGGATAAGTGAAGAAGTTCAAAAGAAACAAATTAGAAACTCTGAGTTCAAAATGCTTAGGTTGTATTGATAGCAACTAATAATAAATAAGATCATCAGAAAGGAAAATACCTCTGATGCTGTCCAAATTCATAATAGAAATTTCTCTCATCACCTGAGAACGATACAAATGTTTTAACAAAATCTAAAGACCCTGTCCCTGACTGAGCCTCCCACTGTTCCAAACAAGAAAAAAAACAAAAAGAAAAAAACAAAACAATGAAAACAAACCTCTACATTCAACCAGGGCGAGGGTTTTTAGATGCCCAGTCAGCAGCATCTCCTGCAGGTCTCTGTATGAAGAATTCAAGGTGATGAAGCGCACATCTCGGACCATGATGTCCTCTACGCGGATGTTATACTTCCTAAATTGTGGAAGAGAAGTTACTAGTTTGGTGATGGAAAGAGAAAGATCAAAAATATAAATGAGGTCAAAACAAATGAAGACTCATAATCACTGTAGATGAGAGCAAAAAACAAACAAACAAAAAAAAAAACTCACTCGTGATGTCCCATCCCCAGCTCTGGTAGATATGGGAGCTTCTTGATGCGAATGATGGAGTCGTAGAGGGACGGTTGGAGCGCTTGTGCCACAGCGTTGGCCAGAATCACTGCGATCATTACAGGCAAGATATGGGAGATCTGACCGGTCAGCTCAAACACAATGACCGCTGTGGAAACAGTGTGAGTGACCGCACCAGAGAGTGCTGCAGCCCCTGCACAGAGAAAAGGAAAAGCAGATAAATATTTGCCTTCTTAAATCTTCAGTTGCATGAAAAACAGGCTTTTATTACTCTTACTTTAAACAATTCGCATTTAAAGCAAAATTTATGTGTTGATTTTGTCATTCAAAATTTAACTATTTTTGAGGGGAATTCTAACAGTAATGTTTTGATGTATTGCACCAATCTTGTTTTGATGTATTACATTTTAATCACTTTGCTCCTTGCAAAGTGATTAAAATGTTCAAGGCTACAGCAAATAAAGTCACCTAAGCTACATAGAATGAGTATAAAATCCTAAGTAGTAGGAGCTAGGAGGAGTATAAAAGCTGATTTATAGCAACTCACCAACAACAGCATAACCACCGGGAACTATAGGATACACATCTCCGTGGATGCCATCGGGGAACATGGTTGCCATGATTTCACCAACTAATCTGCCAAACGCTGCACCTGTCAGTCAACAACACACACAGAATGCCATTCATCCTTAAGAGCTCCCTGGAAAAAAGGACAGATGCTGACTGTTCATTCACCAATAAGAAAGACGGGCATGAAGGCTCCACACGGGACTGGCATGGTGGTGGCAACAGCAGACATCCAGAACTGAAATACAGACAAACGTTTGGGTGAAAAAATAAAATTATTCAGTGCAGAGTTTTAGGCCATAGTTTGCTGTGAATACCTTGTGACCAGGAATGGTCAGTAGTTATACAGAAAGACAAATATCGTGCTATGCAAACTTTGTGACTTTATGAAAATATGCCTACTCAATTACATGAATCTACAGAGGGATTCATGTTGAAGGCCCGAATTTATATGATGGAATCAGGTGAAAGTAGTCAGTGTTCACCTTCATGACGATGAAGAGGATGAGCGTGATGAAGACGTTGACCTGGGGGTGTTTCCAGGCATGATGGTGGCTGATGTAGTCAAACTCCTCAGCTACACCCTGGCGACACCAGGTGCGATTGTCGAACAGAGCAACCAGAGACTCGTGCTGCGTCAACTGACAAACAGGAAAACTGTCTGTCAGTTCAGAGTGTGACAGAAACAAACCCTCACTGCAACATGGATGTGGCGCTTGCCAAAATTTCTAAAAAAAAAATTTCAATTGCTTTTTTTTTTTTTTAATTTTGTTTTAAACAAGAACAACATTTCGATAAGCAAGGACAACTTTCTGAACGCAAAACATAGAAGTTCTTTTCTTCCTTTCTTCCTTTCTGTCATTCATTGTTTGTTTCGTTCTTCCTTCCTTTTATCTTTCTCTCTTTCCTTCTTCGTTCCTTTCTGATAAGTTTAACTCAATAATTCCTATTTGCTTAATGGACAAATACTAAAAAGGAATTTTAAAGAAAAAAATTTTTTGGTTTGTTTCTTAAAAATTGAACACACCGCTTCTTTGTGTGACATCCTGGGATAAACACAATAAATCAGTTAAGACGCCAGCAGGCTATTCTTAGGGTACAAGTTCCAGATGTTATCAAACACTGAGAAAATGTGTGTAAACTTCTGAAAAATATCTAATTCTTAAATACAAATATTTTATTCATCCTAACTGACCTAAGAGAAAAAGTTAACATTAGTGAGGAAAAAAATTTGTTTACTTGTCTTTATATGCAGTGTATACGATTACAAGTGTAAGAAATGTTTTACATGTTTGTTTTCATCCATCCATCCATCCATCCATTTTCTAACACCCTTGTCCCTAGTGGGGTCTGGAGGGGTGCTGGTACATGTTGGTTTTACTGAACAAAAATACCTTTTAGACCCAATAGCACATCAAGAGCTCAGGAAAAGTGTACTTGTCAACAAAAATATTTTTGAAACATCTACCATCTGGGCAAACATATCAGCTGCTAAACAGCTTATTAAGCGAGGGAACTCAGCTTGACACCAACTCTCACTTCATTTAAAATGTCCATCAATTATCTCACAACAAACAAGACGCGCTTTCCTACTGTCAGAATGGTGTAAACACATTTTCTCACCTGTCCAGCCATGAACTGCCCGAAGCCAGGAGGAAACGTGAGCGTGGACACCAGCAGGGTGACGAGGGCGGGGTACACCAGCCGCCTGACAGGAAGAGACGGACTGTGGGGTCATTAATGGGGGTGCTCTTCACACCGGGTGTGAGCAGTTGATTCACCGCTCTATGTATAACTTTTGACGATGACACGTGTCGAACTAGCCTAATTCACACACCTACTTTTCTCTGGAACAATGCTATTACTGTGACACACAGTGTGAGGAGGAGGATGGTAAACATAAGTGAAAAAGAGCATGGGGGCTTACGGTTGTTGCTTTTTTGTGGAAAGGTACAAAAAAACAACAACAGTAATGTGGCATTTCAGAAAACAATGGTTAACACAACACATTGTGCTTAGGGTGATTTATTCTTTTATATTTCAGGCTTATTGTTTCCTAACTCTATTTTAGTTCTGCTTATTTATATCTTGTTCTTTCTTTTGGTGTTTGATTTCTATGAAGTATGTCTCTAAGCCTGGTTTGAGTTACTTTTATAAAACATGGGAGAGGAAGACTGCTGAGCAACACTCTACTGGTTTATATACTCATATATATTGAGTCATGTAATCCTATTACATTAAAGCAATCCTATTACATTACTGACATTAAAGCAAAGTTGTCAAACTCATTGCCTTTTTGGGCCATATCAAAGTCATGGATGTCCTCAAAGGGCCAGTTGAGGCAAAATGTATTGTTAAAACTCATTAGCAAAACATTTAAATATTAATAAACAGCTGTCTGGATTCAATGAGTACTTCTTAAAATCAAATAATATTGAACATCTTTTCATACTGGCTTAATTTGGCAGTGTACAGACAAAAACTAATTTTATTTGATATATAAAATAATACTTAAGGACACTGCTGTTGTTTTGTAGGTTCCTGTATGTCCCTGTAGAGGGACACATAAAAAGCTATGATGAGTAGCCTTGAGTTTGACCCATGAACATTAAAACATATAAACATTATATTTTTTTGTGAATTTTTGCCATTGTGACTAAAGGTGATCTTTTCAGTCTGTTTGTTTTTCAAAGACAATGTGTGTGTGTCGTCATTGGTTTTAGGATGTAACTGCTGTTTGCTTTGTCTTTGTACTTTATTCACCTTCTGATGTTGTCCTTTAAGGATTTATGACAGAGAAGTACTAATAGCCCCTTAAGCAGCAGCATATTGTGCCTAATTGGTGCTCATAAAGTGAAGAAACCAGGACCAGATACATCCGATACTCACTTCCTCAGCAGGAACTTGTTAATGGTCTTTTGCTTCCTCATGCACTCCACAATGTGTCGATTCAGGTACACAAACAGAGCTCCCCCGAACCCACAAGCAATCCTGCAAACAGAAAGACATGACTGGTTTCCTAAAGCAGAAACAACCACAGACCTCAGTTAAGTCAATTATTGTTGGATGCTCTTTCATGGGAGGACATTATTCCAATTTCCTGATTTTAGGAACACTTTAGCTTCCAACTAATGTGGTACAGGCTGATCCAGACCTGTTATTCTCAAAATTTCCGTTATGCCACATTCCTTCAATAAAAATCAACATTCAAATTATTAGCAGCAAAATGGCCTCTGTAGGAGAGGAAGGCTCAATAAAATTCAAATATCCTCTGAAACTGAATACTGTTTAATGCAGAGTCACTCCCGAGAAACACACCCACCCGAGGATGGCGAACGCTGGCAGCTCCTGAAGGTCGAAAGGGAAATCCAGACGGAAGCGTGTCTTAAAGAGAGCAGTGATGGTCTCTGGGGAAAAGAAGATTGTTCTCACTCTATACTGCAGACAGCATGCAGCCATGAATGACAATCTGTCAGCTTGACTTTTGTATTAAGATGACTGAATGACAAAATGCATATGAAAGCCATTGTTTGTGCAACAGATCTGCTCTACCTCACAGGTGAAGTCATACAAGTATTCAGAGATTTGTAAACAAAGTAATACTTAGTCTCTTGTACCTTCCTCCTGGTTTGAGACAGTCAGCAATCTGAATACGAAAGCACTGAAGGTGGCAGCAAAGAAGCCTCTCCAGTAGTTCCTGACTGCAAAAAACGTTGACGTGACTTCGATACTGAACAGCACACCTGCAACGCACAAATGTACACTGAGAGAATCACACATTTTAGCACCAAGAAATGACCACTGGGCCTTGCAAAAGTTTTCAAACTCCTACTGATATTACATTTTGCCATGTTAAAACTACAAACCTTTATTTCTTCTATTGGGGTTTTATATGATAAAAAACACAAGGTGGTAAATAGTTTGGAAGTCAGAGTAAAATAAGACTTCTTTTTTTTTTCAAATAAAATAAAATTAGGAAAAGTATAACATGCATTTGTACTGAACTGTTGCATAATTTGGTTCTACAAAATGTTGACATGGGGAGGCTGAATATAATTGTGTACAATTTTTAAAACTGTCCTTTATCTAACCTTTCTCAAATCATCATCCTGATCATTTTATTTTGTACTCAAATTATTACTTTTTTGTGCAAAATAACAATGACAATGATAGTACAGAGGTGTTGCAGACACCAACAATTTCAGAAAAAGGGCATTACTTTAGTAACTGATAAAACATTTTTGTTCATACATAAAACACCTATAAAGTTGAAGTCAGTAGATTTAAAAAAAAAGCAATTAAAAGTGAGACGATACTAGGGTTATAAATACTTTAGCAAGGCACTATACCTACAGCTTGATAAATCACGCTCATGAATCCAAAAAGTTTCAATCTTGTGGTGCAAGTATTTAAATTTCCATATTCCTTAGCTGTTCATTCAGCCAATAAAACAAAACATTTGTCTATCTAATCAATTACCAAACGATAAACAACCCATTTCAGATAGTTTAAATTCTGACTGGTAATTAGATAAATGCTGTAAATCTCTCAGTAGCTATACAGTACAAACTGTTCTGATGTCACTATGTGTTTATTTCAGATCTGTAAATGAATGAGACAACGCGTCAATCATGTCCCAAAAAAACCCAACAAGCCCCATTTGTCTTTCTCTGTCTAGAAGCATCAGCTCAAACAAAACAGCTACCAAGAGGTTTTGATTAAGATAATTCAGCTTTGTGGTAAGGGAAAAATGCTGACAAAGAAAGTGTTATTTCAATTGATTGTGCAGTTTTACATATTTCAAGATAAAAAGAATAAGCATCATATTAATTTAAATAAATTAAAAGAGCCAGATAAAGTAATTTCCAATATTTAAAATCAGTTTTATAAATAATGTCAGAGGACAGCTCCTGAACTTCTTTCGTTGCTTAGAAAAAAATCAAAGTTCAAACATTTCCCTGAGTGGGCGAGTCCGTCTGTTTCTGAAAACACGCCATCGAAAGAAGAGCAGCTGCTGAAACCAAACATGATTCATCACGTTAACATTTTATCCACCAGATTTTTCAAGTTTCGAAAGTCTTGACATTAATCAAAGAGTGGGCAAAGTGTGCATTTTGACCTGGAAGTAAGAAGAAAGTTCAAACTCCGTCAACAAATAAAAACGTGACAAATGACCCAGATGATAAATCTCTAAACTGACTTTTATGTTGCTGTGATGTTTTTACTCGTCATGTCCATTTCTGATTGAAATGTTGCTCACTAACCTTACCACTTTGTCTTTCACCATTTACCTTTTTATAGCTTTCATCGACATGTGTAAAGAAATAAACAAGCTCATGATGAAAATTATACACTTTGAAACAAAATCCACTTTAGAGCCATTTAAGCTTTAATGTGGAATGAAATTTTCAACCTGACAAAACTAGGAAACCAGGACCTACTGTGTAGAAAATTCTAAATTCTTCAAAATTCTTAAAAGATGGAAAACCAGATGTGCAACCCATCTGTGAATTTTCTTCACCCAGTCAGTCCAGTTCACACTTCGCAGGGATGTTGAAGTTTATCCCTGCAGTTATTGTGTGGATGTGTCCACACAGGACAGACAACACAGGGACACACTGATAAGAGGCTTGTCGACACACATGCACACACACGCACACACATATGCAGAGACACATAAAAAAATAAAGAAAACGTTTTGAAACAGCTGTGTCTAGACCATTGTGGTAACATCTACAAATTCAACTTCAAGCATGTCTGTCTGTATCTCTATAATATGATATAACAAATAATGTAAAAAAAATACTTCAGTCTTTTCCTGCCTGCCTACCTACCTACCTACCTACCTACCTACCTACCTACCTACCTACCTACCTACCTACCTACCTACCTACCTACCTACCTAACAAAACTTCATAATTAGGCACCACTTTGTGTTTTCCTCAAATGCTGTCGTGTCTCATAGTGTCTGATTAAAATCTCTCCACTTTGAATGTGATCATCAATTCTCCCATAGCGTAGAATCATTTGTTTTACATGCACATACTTCCATCTCTCGTATACCTTCTAAAATATATTTGTGTTTTGTGGAAGATTAGATTTTGAGTGAGAGTGTGGAGAGAAAACTAATTATTCTGACAATTACCTTGGCTAAATGAGATGTTTCAGACTTAGCGTGGACCACGAGCCTCCGCCGTTCTGAAAACAGTAATTGCTTTCAGCTAATATTCTGTCAGTGGGGCTTGAAAGACGGGTGATTGGTGTATCAAGTTTTTTGTGCAAAACACAGAAACAGTAACCTTCCTCTTTGTGTCATTCCTGCTGGTGCATTTCGGATCCAAAATGTCCATTACTTAAAGCATAACAGCTGCCCCATGCTACACCTTATAAAATAAATAATTACATTTCTTTGTTTTGGTGTTTGGATGTAACATAAACAGTTAATTTTTTTTATCCTGCTCTAGATTGGTGAATTATCTTTATTTGCTTCTTTACGAGGTCTTCACAAAGCAACAGGAGCCAAAAATGTCTCATCGCCACTTTGATCTTACATGCTTTCAAACACATCATTAAAATAGCAGCTCACTTTAGCTCTGGCTAATTAACCTTTATTTCAGATATAAATACCTTCTCTTTAAACCAGAGGTTTTTTCCAAGCTCCATCAAACGGAGCCGTATGCCGTTTGGATTTTTCTTTTATTTCCAACCAGCACTGTTTGAAGCCGTAACAGTAAAATAACCTGACCTTTTATGGATTTCCAAATATTCAATGTTAAGCTCTCCAAGCTGACGACATTTGGATTCTAATGTTAATAAACCTTAAAATAGTAAATATACTTGTGTGTCTTGTTAAACGGCAAAACACTAAAGCTTTACTCCAACTGGTAGGTCTAGAGCGCTGGGCTTACAGCTGCCTGGCAGATTACTTTCTGTAGATCTGGACAAAATCTGATCTCATTCGTCAAATGCTATAAAAAAAATGGTGTCCTTTTTTGCATGTTTTAGATGAGGTAATGCTCTCTTTTTCCTTTGTTTTGTTTTCTTCATGGAATCAGCCAGAAATGAACAAACAGACTCTTTTCTCATTTTTCTCCAACAGGAGACCAGGATAAATTGTATTCGAATTGCTCGCAAAGGTAAGTCTCATCTATCAGTTCTGAGGTTTTTCTGTTAACAGCAAAATGTAATTTTCACCTGCTTTCATTTCGGTGGACCTTACAAACAGAGGCCTGTCTTCTGATGCCTGCTTGTATGAAATGAGCTGGTGTAAGGCGCATGAAAGAGTAGTGGTCTTTTCAGGGGAATAAAGAAACTGCGTGTTTGTGTGTTTGTATGTATATACATACTTGCTTGCTCAGCACTTTGCTGAAAATGCTTTTTTGTCATAGTTGTTAGTTACAGTCATTATGAATTCAGCTTCCTCAAGGTTAAAGAATACATTTTTTCTTTTGGTGGCTACCATAGGAAAAAAAAATGTATTAGTGAATAACAACTTAAGGCTCAAACATACTGAGGCGTAATATCTTGTGAACCTTGCAGGCTCTATGCATTCTGTCGGCGGGCGGTGGGGATTTTGTCGTCGAGCGGACCGACTGCCTACATTTCTCGTGACAGATTCTGTCATTTCCCACAATCCAAACGGATACTAGTTAGCTTGATGAGCTAGTGTAGCATCCAGCCCCAATTTCTCTCCACCACAGCAGCATTCACACACCTGTTAGTGCAGCACAAAGCGGCAGTCTTGCTGCTGCGCATCCTTGCACTGTTTGCACTGACCTCATACAAAACAGTTTGATAGGGACACTGTTTTCCAAGCAGTTTCCAAATTCACGTACAAGGTCTTATTCAGGTACCGTTGTGCGGACGTGTACGGCGGATGTTTGCATTGATTCCACTTCAAGTACGCATGAACCTCCGCTAAGTTAGGTGCGCCTCAGTATTTGGGGGGCCTTTACTGACAAACGCTTTATTTTTAACTCCAGGAAGCATAAACTGCTACTTTAACTTCTTGTTGAAGCAAGATGTGCTGCAGTGTGTATAAAACAAACAAGGCTAGAGAAACATTTTCCATTTCAGAAATTCAGTCTCCATCCTTCCATCCATCCAGTTAATAAACAGTTGGTGCCCATTTCCACTGGTCATCAGGCAACGGCAACTTAGAGAAACCAATTAACATAAAAGTCAAGTTTGTGGACTGCTGGAGGAATCCGGGGTACCCAGAGGAAACCCACGGACACACAGAGAGAACATGCAGACTTAAAGGAAGAGAGTCAAGTCCTGGACCTTCTAGTTGCAAGGCAACCATACCAACTGTGTCACCTCCTCCACCATGCTTAGAAACAAAACAGAAAAGGGAACAATCTGAACCAAAGGTCAAGAAACAACACCAGAATGATTAGACTGCAGGCACTAAACAGCAACAGGTAAAGACCCACCAATCACACCAAACTGTGTGTGAATAACTTCATCATTTATGAATTTACTTTTAATTTATTGTCATGTTATACTCAAAGGCATCGTGGTTCAGTGTGATAAGTAGTATTACATTCCATACACACACTATGGTTTGAATAACGGCCCCCGAAAGTGAATTTTAATCTCTTCTGACCAGAGCACCTTCTTGTTCATGGATTGTGTCTCCAACATGACGTGTGGCTAACTGCAAACAGAACAACCTGCCCGGCTACTTTGGGTTGCTCTATCACATCAAATCCCTGTTAATCTCTCCTGAAGCTACTTCCATCAGGTGAAACGAGACAGTTGTTGGATATCATTGGACCCTGCAGAGGTCAGAGACACGGAGAGCAGGATTCTGGGAAGCTAACACTGAAGCTCAGGTCTCATTTTTCTAACTGACGCCCTCGAGGTCTCAGAGGGCTTTTAGATCCACAGGGCCAAGATGTTTCCCTTCTTGTCTGTCCTGAGAGACAGGAAGAGCCAGAACGGCAGTTCAGACAGAGAGAAAGAGGAAAGACAGCTGAGGGAGTTTTTTCATCTATGATTACAAGTGAAAAAGGTTTGAAGAACTCTAGAGAAAGATTTCCAAAAAACGTGAAAAACTATTCCGCCTGGAGTTCTGCAGCCATTTTACCTGCATCTGCACACAGAAGACAGCAGTGGGAGGAAGCAGAGGACACACTGAAATCACATTTGCCTCAGAGGTGCCTCTAAATCTCATCCCGGCTTTTTCCTCTTTCCCTCACCGCAGCTCATCTTTTCTTTGTCTTTTTCTTAATGCAGAATTCAGCAGGCATTAGCTGACAATACGTTTATTAGATATTACATTTTGCTGAAAGCTTTTCCATCCCCCCCACAAAACAGGCTGTCTATTCATGTCGGCTTAACCACTTAAAAAATGTCAAATTCACATTCTAGTTCATTCCGAACATTTGATGTTTTTGCTTCAAATCCACTTGACAACTCAATGCAATCGCAGCATAGCATAAATTCTCAAGATGTCTCTATTTATTCATGCGTTGCCGCAGATATAAAAGGCCAGGCCTGAACAATAAACAAATGTTAAAGTAGCAGCAGCATGACATTAACTAATGCTGCAGTATGTAGCTTTTATAAACAATGTGTTTTTTGTTTTGTTTTACATTTTTCTTAAAGCAATCACAATATCCTGACAGTGGAATTTGAGACAGATAATTTGTCCCCACTTTATGTAGGAAAAATAAAGGTGAGTAAATATGACAATGATTAAAAATGAATCCATAAGCAATTCAGTTACTCATGTACAGAATTTGTCACGATCTGTAGAGAGTCCTTATTGGTTTGTGTTGGTCATTATGGCCAGATTATGCCACCAGGAATAAATGAACTCATTTTGAGTAGAATCTTATTTTCCCATTAAAAACTGAATTCTACCTTCTGCAGCTACCATTTTAAAGCTAGCTAGATTTGGGTTCATTATTTCTATTTAGCAACAAATAGTGCAGAAAGACAAGATGTTGTCCATAACTAATAGTAGAAAAAAAAAAATCACATATAATTCAAATGTATGAAGATTACAAACTGACTGCACTGTAGGATAAAATGCATTTGGTACAAGACTAAAAATCCCTCTATATGTATTATGGATGAGATCACATGTGAGAATATACAATTTTTCCTAAACAATGGTATGAGTTTCAAGGCAATATTACATTCATAAGTGCAACTGTGAAGTATTAAATCAGAAGAGAAGGAAAATACTTTAAATCTGTAAGATACCGAGTTTAATATTTTGTATCTTTTATGCAAAAAGAGATAAAATACTCCCCTTCTTTTTAAAAAAACAGGCAACTTCTCTTAAAATATTATCAAAATGTAAGTAAGGTTGACATCACAGTTCAATAAAGTTGCATAAACACCACCTTTGAAACAAAAAGCAACATAAAAAGCATATTTTTCATCATTACTGTAAGAGAATTTAAAACCCAGTGACTCTTCAGCCACAGAGAATGATCTGAACGTGCTGTTGGAGAAACATAACGGCTACAATATTCATTTCATTCATTAAAATGAACAAATCATCCATCCATCCATTTTCTGTACACTCACGTCCCTAGTGGGGTGGGGAGGGGTGCTGGTGCCTATCTGGGCGAGACGCAGGGTACAACCTGGACAGGTCTCCAGTCAACACAGAGACAGACAGGACACACAACCACAACCACAAACACCTAGGGAGAATTTAGAGAAACCAATTAACCTGACAGTCATGTTTTTGGACTGTGGGAGGAAGCCTGAGTACACAGGGAGAACCCACCATGCACAGGGAGAACATGCAAACTCCATGCAGAAAGACCCCGGGCCGGGAATCAAACCCAGAACCTTCTTGCTGCAAGGCAACAGCTCTACCAACTGCTCCACTGTACAGCCTGCAACAATAAATCAAATATATAAAAACAAGCAGAGGGAAAAATTCAATTTATTACGTAGTGACAACGAATAATTGTCAATTTTTTTGCAACAGTGAAAGTTTGTTTTTCTCATAGACTAAATTCTTTAGCTGCAGAAGACAGAAATTAGTTAATGGAAAAATGAAACTGAGCTTGTTTATTCTTATTGACATAATCTGGCAACAATGAGCAACACAAAATGAACTCCAGACTGAGCTCTGAAATTCCTCATCAGAACGGAGTGGTAGCCAGGAGGCAACTTCAGAGAAAATGAGAGCAGAAATATGATTTATCTTTAAATGAATCTGGTAAAAAGAAAAAAAAACTCATGGTTTACACATAAAATAACTTGAGAACATCCAACGTGCTGTCATATTCAAGAACTATGAATATGACATCATTTCTTATGTCTTATTGCCTGACAGATTCCCAGCAGAGTTGCAGGAAATGATCATATTCAGCATATTTAGATCATTTCTTAGTGGCTGCACATTATTAACTCACAGGTGTTTGGAGCTTCAGTTTTTCAGTTTTTAATTTTTTTTGTGGCTGTACAGAGTAGTATTTTAGTCACTTTCAGTGCAGTGGAATTATTTATGTATATCTCAGAGCTAATGACGTGTGTTTGGGTTATGTAGTGAAGCAGCTCTGCAGAGGGACGACGTGACTAATGGAAGACTGTCCTCCACCACGAGGTTTATTCGCTCCTTTCCTCTGCTACCAGAATAATGAAATGTGTCTTTTCTGATCAATTTCAAGCCAGCGAGCTGATATTAAACATCACTGTGAAACATGCCACTAGCTGTTTTAGCGCACGTCTATTAAACCCAGTGGACATGCTGAGGACGACCACAGCTGGATCTTTTCTTGTTGTTGTTGGTCCAATTAAATTTTCCGCAATAGCCAGTTTCATAATGTGACCCAAAGGCAGAATGACTCACCCTGCAGGATTAGTGGGATTGCTCAAAGACTGCCAGCCTGGATCTTTTGCTCTGAGCTAAAAGTCTCTACAGCTTCATAAGCCAAACGCAGCGTTTTGCTGCTCATAATGCTTATTCAGACACTTTCTGTCACACAGCAACAAACGCTGATGTCATTCATGATCTGAAAGGCCAGCACATAGTGTGAAAGGTGACGGATGGATCTTTTTTAAAAAATTTTTTCCCGGTTTAATCCATCATCTGAAAATAAAAACAGCGTAACTGCAAACCTCCCAAAACACGACTGTCCACTCAACGCGGCGGACCAGGCAAGGAGGGTGTTAATCATCAAAACAGCCAAGAGCTCCACAGCTCAGTGGGACAATCGGTCAACATGACTACCCTAATGGAGGAATGGCAGAAAGTGAAATAGTGTTGAGGATAAGGATCCCTGTTTGGAAAAAGTCATGTAGGGGTCAGAACAACCAGGCTGTAGCCATAGGAACACATTTTGTCCCTTATAGGCGAATTCTTCCATGTGTGTTGAAAAGCTCTCACTGTACATCGACCTGAACGCATCAACCCCACCGTGTTGACTCTGCGCTGCTGTGTGAGGTCTGCGCTTGTGAGGATTTGACTTTTCTGTGTTTAGGTTCTGTTTCTGTGAGTCTCTGTGAAGTCCTGTCTCTCTCCCCTTCATTGTTTCCCAGGTGTGTAGCGTAAAAGGTGGCTAAACTCTCAAATATATAAGTAAGAAATAATGCACAGAGACGAAATTCTAGTTTGCTCGGCCTCAGACGGGTCGGGAGAATTTAATTTACACACCAAGGATTCGTCTTACAACTTCATCAGTACAAAACCCAAAAATCTCCAAAGGTCCCCCCATATTCTTATACCATCTCATTTTCACTGGTGTGAGTTGGAAAGTTTCAACCAACAGCAGTACTACCCTTGATTTGCGTAAGGATCCTGGCAAGCTTTAGACTAAGTGTGTGTTGGGACACCCTTTGAAATATTTGGGACCTCTTGACCTCAACATCTGCTCCATTTCAGATTTGCCAAATAAGCCAATTTCTCACAATTGTTGTTCTTATCTGTCCAAACAGCATCCTTTCCCAAGCCATATTTGATCCAACTTTGTGCTTTGCAAGCAAAGAAGGGAAGGGTGTCAGGTCAGTTTGACCCAGAGAGGTGCCAAGAATCCTTTAGCAAAAACAACTCCATAAATAGTATTTCCTCTCGTACATAATCAGATGCAAAATATTGTTTCATCAGACCTAACGGTTAACAACGAAAGCCACATTTTTCCAGATTTGTATTGGTGAGGTTTTCTAATGTCAGCCTTGTAAACAATTCTTCAGACTGTAAGGTGACAGATGATAAGGCAGCCTTTAATAGAACTAGGGCATTGGTTTAATCTGATTCCTGGAGCTTCGTCTCTCCCAAGCCAGAAATGTTTGGCTTGTCTTTCCAGAAGCTGCTGCTGCTGATATCAGAGGTTTTTGTTGTAGCGCAGCCACAAGAGGTTTAGTATAGCCTAGAAGCATCATGTGGATGTGATTGTTACCCAACATATACTGCTTTAGGTAAATGATCAGTGCCTTTATTTGCATTTGATACCGCAGCATATCCAGTTTGATATGTTGGTGTACACAACATAAATACGTCACTGCCATCAAATTTTCATAAATATGATTTAAATATTACTGAACTAATTCGATTACAATGTTACTTTATAAACCATGTAGCTGTGTCTGTCTGTGCTGGTGAATAGTTACTCACCTCAGCATGCTGAATGCTTGGAATGGCTCCAACTGATGGCAGACCGACCTACTTTCTGATGTACTGAGCTAATATTTGACAGCTAATTGACAGTTACAGATGATATTTGGAACATTTGTTATCAGATCATTAAGCATTTAAGAAAAGAAATAACACGTGGCAATAGTAACATACTCCTTGTTCCTGACAACATCCATTCATTAATTTTACACCCTTCATTCCAAGACTCATGTGCTGTACAAACTGCATACTTCAGACATTTGATCTTCCATAAAATGTTTCATTTCTTCATGTTTAGACTCAGTTCAGATATTTTTTATGTCAGCGCATATATTTATGGAGGGAAATCTGAAAACATTGGCAGCAGTAGCTCAGCAGCACCTTCCTGCAGGAATGTGTCACCTTTAAACCAGATGAAACCAGACCAGATGAAGCAGATGGAACAAGACATGTAAAAATAAACTGCAACAAATAAATAATAAAGCATGATGCTGCTCGGAGCACAAAGCACAAAATTGGACCGCACATGACTACCAATACTTGATCTAATTTATTTTTGTCAATACTGGGACCAATTCAGATCGGTGCATCTCTAGTTCTCTAGTTATAAAAATAGAATATGAGTTAAGTCAAGTTAAGCTTGTGAAGCTATTGGTGTATTTCAGTTTGCTGCATTGGTGCAGAGTTATCAAATAAATTTGTAATTCAGTACATTTGTGTCTGCTTTTAAAAAAAGGGAAACTTTTTAGGTCAGCTTTGCTCTATTTTGCTGTATCGGATCAGAAACAGACAATACTAGACCTCAGATATCGATATCAAAAGTGAAAAAAGTGGATCGGTGCATCACTATGTGGAACCAGCAGAACCTGCAGTCTGGCAGGAACATCTGGATCAGTCAGATGATTGTTATGGATTTGAGAAACAGAATAGAATTTTAGATTCTATTCTGAATTTAACAAGTAGCTGATTAAATATATATACAGATATAATATTTACTCCGAGTGCCACAAAATATCTAAACATATACTTGTTATTATAATTCTGAATTTTGTGTTACAACTAATTTGCATTTATTGATCTCTTTCTTTTTCCATCAGCATCTTGCACCCACCACTGTCACCATCATCTGAGTTACTGAAACGTAGATCAGTTGTGGGCGTTAAGGGCAGTAAAACTATTGAAATGCCTCAATCACTGGCAGCCGGGGAGAAGTCTGAAATACAGCAGGTCAAATGCTCCTCTTCATACCTTGCCATTTTTTTTTTCATGCTGCATATACTGAAGCTGTGCTGGCATTTGGAATTCCATATACTGTGCTGCTCTAGTGCTTATGAGGCCAAACAGAAAATATATCTGCCTCATACATGCATGATGCACACCCCTGTCATTTTTTGGCATAAATCTGTCCAGAATACCAACAGATCTCCTGCTTCTCTTCATTTCACTGAATATGCATTCAATTATAGTTTTCCTTTGTGACGTAAACACTGACGGTCAATAAATTAGAACATAAGTTCAGATGAGGCTTGTTTCTTGGTATCTTTTGAAAAGATACCGAGGGTTTTGCAATTGAAGTTATTAAGTTCACTGATCATTTTTGCATGAATTTGCGATTTTAACCAGTTCTTACAACTTTTATGCAAACCTGCCCAATCAGCTTCATGCTTTCTGTATTTTCTTCTCCTTCTGACCAATCACTGCATATTGACCAATCTTCTTAGCCCACTCCTAATTTAACTTCTCCAAAGCCAAACCTGCAAGATGAAAGAATGTGAGATGCTAAATGATAACATTTTCTTTCTTTCTTTTTTTTTTTTTTTTTTGCAAAAAACAATACTGTATGATTTGCTTCTGTGTTGTAAACAGTTCATGTTAACTTAAATGACCAACATGGAATTCTTCTGTTGCTCTTTGACCTCTCCTCAGGACATGATTTGATTTGTATTAAGGTGCTATTTCAAGAAGGTGCTTGAAAATATTATTTGAAATTTAAATATTAACTATTAATATTTTGGGAAAGTTATTGTGAAGCAATTACATTTTTTTTATGAGGAAAATTGCAACTTTGACCAGAACTTTTTGAAAAATGTGCTGCAAAATCAGTAATTTTAGACTGCAACAATCACAAAAAAAAAACAAAAAAAAAACATTGTATCATCCGGAAGAAAGTGTTTAAAAAGCAGCTATTAAACATATTTCTTTATTAGGCCCACATTTTTGTGTTTAGAATATATTATTTGTCTGGAAAGTCAAGAATCTTTACTGGGTGAAATTTTTTCTGAGAAGAGGGACGCTGCTTCCACAATTACATCACACAGCCTACAATATAAGAAATTATAAAAATAAATGAATAGTATATTAAAAAAAAGTCGTAAAACATTTATCAGTCTTCCCACACATTCTACTGAGTCCAGCCCGTCTGTTCATCAAATCTCAAACATCAATAGTGATTTCAATACAATGAATTCATCAGGAGGCCCTCAGAGGCTTCCTGTCTCCCAGCTCATCTCATCGCCTTCAATCGCTAATAAGGTTGATAAACCGGGGGATGAATGAGTTATTATATCGGTTGTGTTTGCAAAGTGGAAGCCTGCACCGTCTTCCTGATGTCAAGGGAATGATTTCAACATAATATCACATTGGGTTTTTGTACATAATTATTTATTTATTTTGAACAGACAATAAAAAATAAAAACAGAAAAAAAATAATAAGGCGAATAATTATGCTAACTGACATGCAATTTTACACAATTTGTTCGAAAAGAAGATAAAAGATCTTAATGTTCCCTGTCTCATCAACATGCAGTCATTTTAATCTCCCTCCACCAGATGAACTCATAAAGTATTGATTAATGACACTTAAACATCACATTCTCCACATTGAATGCACAATTATTTACACATTATTCATATCAACAACAGCATTTGGTGTGTGTGACACCCATCCTGCACAAGATATTTTACAATAGACTCATTTTTTGTACAGTGTTAAAAAAAACATTTTTAGTTGTTCTAATACATTGTTTTTTAAAATGTTGTGTGGAGGTTGATGGTTTCTTACTTTGAACATAAATTGCATAGTTTTTTTAATTTTACAGGGTCCCAGAATTGCAGTACATTATATTTCAAAAATAATAGATTTGTTTGCTCTTGGTATCCCACTTTATGCAGAATTTTGATAGATTTGTTTTGTTTGTATTGCGTACAGCGGCTGTAAATTTGTTTTGTATGCGTTGCCCCAAATTTCCACACGATAACTCAAATATGGTATTCTATTATTATAACATCATGTTTTCATTCGCCGCAACAAATAACAGAAATAAAGGCTTTAAAGCCTGAGCCTGTGAGAAATGAATCTATACGCTGTGAAAACACAACCCTACTACTTTCCAAATAGTTTTGGTTTTAACTTTTAGTGCAAATATCCTTAGTTCAGAAAAAATGACAAAACTAACTTATAAGTAACTTTTCAGCAAGAGATAAAAACTTGTTTTAAGTTAATGATTTCTTAATATTGATGAAAAAGTACTTGTTCAATTGGCAGATTATTTCACTTATAACAAGATATTTTTTTCATGTTTCTAGTGAAATAATCTACCAACATTAAGGAGTTATTTACTTAAAACAAGCTCCTGTTTCTTCCAGTGAAGTAGTAGGTTAGTTTTCTCTGATATTAAGTGTACTAAGATATCTGCACTAGAAACTGGACCAAAAATACCTGGTAAGATTTAGTGTTTTTGCAGTGTAGAATTTGTTTCACTTCCTTCAATAATGAACCATTTCACAAATATTCTGCTCTGCTTAACCTACAGCTGCCTGTAAAGACTCCAAGCGGGCTCTGGAGGTATCCCAGCATGCCGAGGACATGGGCCTGATCCTGGGTGCCTGCGCCGGCGGTCTGGCGGTTCTGGTTCTCCTCCTGGGGGCCATCGTCATCATCGTGAAGAAGGGGTGAGTGGCTGTCGGGGGTGGCCCGCCGGACCGGGACCGGCTCAGAACCCTTTTGACGGTTCTGCTGCCGGCTCTCTGTCCACCTGTGCAGTAGGTGATCCATCACCGTCCCACTTGGCAGCCAACGAGAGTAAATCCCAGCCTGAGTTAGCGGAGCGCTAATCCTCCGCCTCGCCGGGGGCTTTTGTGTTCACTACATCATGCTGGACCGTCACATTGGCTCTCGCTGGGCGGCGCCGGCCGCGCTCCACTTGCAAATCACCTCTGTAGTCGCTCACACCTGCACTGTGCTTCTTCCTTCGCTTGCCGGGCAACAGTGGAACGCTCGTCTTGAGTGTGAAAAATTTCATCAAGGGGCATGTTATTCCATTGCCCACTCAATTACATGAGGCGGGCAGCTGTGAGGTGCCAGTGGATGGCCTGGTAATTGGTTAGGAAGGTTGTTTTCTATTTTCCAGGAGGGGGCTGGGAGATTCAGAGCTCTCTCTCTGAACGGAGGGAGAATGAATAGGGAGTGTTTAGAAGGAGGCAGCGACTGATAAGATTCAGCAGCCATGTTTATATTTAGCCAAAAGATTAGGCCTTTCTGGATGTACACTCACTGCATTTGCTATAATTGGGTGAAAAACCAGGAAACCTCTTTCCCCCTCTTTACCCCCATCACTGCCCCATATACACACATTTACACGCACAGGGGAGCAGAGTTTACGCCAAGCATATTTTTGATACCAATGCATTTATTTAGAGCAATGTAGAGGGTTTAAAGTCGCCCTAGAGTCTTGTAAAATATTTTAAAGCTTCATTTTATATGCCATAAAGGTGGAAATATGAGGCTTGTGATGCTTCCCTTAAATGACTGAATTAGTACAAAAACAACAACTTTGTTTTTAATTTCTATCTGTGATCTTTCAGACATACTAAATCAGACCCCAAGCATAGCCATATTGCAAAAAAACGTTAAAAATCGTACAGCGAGTTCTCCATCTTACGATTTAATAAATGACATCAATAAACATCATATTTGATTAATTTTTAAAGACTCCAATTATTTTAAAAACTGAGTTGAAACGACGTTTAAACTCATTTCAAGCACGACTGAGACACCTTCATGAGTTTTTGAAAAGAATCTGGTCTGATTGGCTGGTTTAAATTTGGTTTACCACCAACTTCCAATGCTTGTGTCTCAGACTCTGCAGTCTCCCCATACCTGTCCCCCACAGCCGCTCTTACCTCTTACAGTAGTTTTCAACAGCAACGGTCAGATAACTGTTTTATGTGTTCTCAAGTCCAAAGCTTGTCGTATCCATTATTGTCAGAAGTTCCGACATACTCCCATGTACTGTAGGTTGAGGTTTTATTGCTGAGCAAACCGATTGCCTACAGTTCTCACAAATAATTCCTTCATTTCCCACAATCCGAATGGATGCTAGCTTGTTTGATGAGCTAGCTGGGCGTGTAGCCCCGTTTCTTCTCCACTAGGTCAGCCGCCCGTCAGTGCATCACTAAGTGTCAGCCTGGCTGCTGTGTGTCTTTGTGACCGATTCTCAACATCTCACTGTCGCATACAAAACAGCAAACATTGTTTCCAGCTGAGTAGTTTGCTGTTCCACACCAGTACGCGGTTGTACCTTTTGCATCCATTTCCACCGAACATGATCGTGTACGTTGGGGGGCGGTCACAGTTTCTATTTGTGTTTTTGATACCTGAAATTGATGATTGTTTGAGTAGCCGATGGTCTGGACTCCTCTGTGGGAGGTTCAGAGCTGCTCCACATATCTTCCCTGTAATACCTAGACTCAGTGGGAACACGGCGTTCAGCGGCATCCAGACAAACTCTTCATTTCTTTTGTTGATGCTCATCTGGATGAACCATAATCACATCTCTTCCTGTTGTTCTCTCCTCACTCTCTGTCTCTCCTTCACGCTAATCAGAAGGGACTTCTATTCTTACCCTTACTACCCGTAAGTTACTCCTCTGTCCCTTTGCTTTCCACCCTCCCCCTGACTGTCCCTCGTAGACCCGGAGTACTAGAGAGGAAATAAACATTGCTGCCCCCCCATTCCCTCCACCCTTGCTCTATGCTATTGTACACACCACCTCTACCTTCTTCCAGACCATTTCTTGCTATCTGACCTCATCCCCCCTCCTTTCATACAATTTCAATCTTTTCTCTCCTTATCCACCCCTCTCACTATAATTTGTCATCTCCCCACCAGCCCACCCCTCCTGTCCTCCCTTATCTCGTTTCCCCTGTCTTACACTCAATCTTCTTTCCCTTCTTTGCTGGCCTCCTTCTGTTACGTCTCTCTGTCCTCCCACCGCTCTGCGTGGGTCTCTGCAGTAGGAAGAAGGTGGCCATAAACAAGGCGGCCATGTCCTACAGGCAGGAGAAGAGCCGGAAGCTGAGCCCACTGGACTGCAGCCTGACGGAGCAGAGCACCCTCCAGCAGGACGAGAGGATGGCTCACTCCTTCATGGACGCCCACGGCTGCAACGCTCGAAGTAAGGCGGCGGCGAGGAGCATATGGGGCGCTCTCGAGAAAAAACTGTCTGGAGACAAAGCAGCTCCCTCCTTCCTGACCTTCAGCTTTGTTTACTTCCAAGCATGCATGCAATCTGTTCTGCCAAGACACATGGTGCTCTCAGCAGAGAAGTCTCTTGTCTGTTTGAATATTCCACTCAGCCCTCCCTTCAGAAACGTTGACTTCCCTCTCCCTCTGCTGCCGCCTTCACTTATTTGCATGGATGTAAATAAAGTAAAAGATTGTATTGCAGTGTGATTTCTGTGTGTTGCCAGATGAGCAGCGTAGCTCCGTCAACGAGTCCAGCAGCTTGCTGGGAGGCTCGCCGCAGCGCCACTGTCGGAGGAAGAGTTCACCGTACCACACGGGTCAGCTCCACCCGGCGGTGAGGGTCGCCGACCTGCTTCAGCACATCAATCAGATGAAGACGTCCGAGGGATACGGCTTCAAGCAGGAGTACGAGGTGAGGCGGGAGGCAAGGGAAGACAGATGAGCTGGGAAAAAATCAAGCTTCTCTGTTTTCTCCCAGAGCTGTCAGTACTAACTACAGAAACTCAGTCAGAAACAACCAATCAGAGCCGGGAGGAGGGTCTTAGCGCCGACAACCAGTCTCGTGTATGCGCTACAGCTGGTTCATCCCAATAGAGTGTGCGATGGACGGACGGACTTTATTTTCATATGTGTCATTCACCCTTTTACAGGTGCCCCACCCATATAGGCTTACAAGACAGACATAAATATTCTTTAAACAAAAAGTTTCCCTTTTCTAAGGTGTCAGGCCTTCAAAATAAACCAAAATATTTAAACAAATAACACATTTTGTCCTCATCAGTTTAATAAAAGAAATCTGGATAAACATAAAGTATTTAAAGTATTTTAGTAAGTAAATCTTTCCTCAACCTCAAGTACAAAGGAGAGCAAAACAAAAAGTGAACTTCACTCTCCCCCAAAACACACCGAGAACATCTTCAGTCATTCTGGGACTTAGCTGTGCAAAGGCTAGTTAGCTTAGCCACTGATGACAGTGGATAAACAGTTTTCCTGTAACAGTAAGTTGTTTCTCCGACATTAGCACATTGAGCAGCGAGTACACAAGCATGATTGCCCCTCGTCTTTTCTCTGATTGGTTGTTTCTGATTGGGGGCGGTGCATTTCTTCAGCAATAGAAGCTCAGGGAGGAGGTGGAAGGATTTGGGTTCTTTTTCTTGGAGAATCTTTTCGAATTGGGACACCACACGCCAAATTTATCAGATTTTTATTTGTAAAAATCTCGTGAACATCTCACCACCTCTCAGATACACACTGAGCTCGCCAGTTTGCCGGCGAAGACCTTGCGCCGAGCCCCACAGGCTGTTGTGTAAGCTCCGACTGCTCAAGAACACTCGGGTTTCCATGGCCAAGCAGCTCAAGCGCGCGTGCAGGACGAACCTTCACTGCTCACCGACAGCTACAGCGAGAAAAACAAGCAGAAACAATAACACAGCATCTTAATTCATTCTTGAGCAATCAGGAAAAATGAATTTTCCCTCATTAGTGTTGGGTTTCCTGCGTGGTGTGGCCATGTGCGGCCTAATTGCACCTTCCAAAGTCACACCTGCTGCTTCTCTCTCTGCCTGCTATTATCTGCAGTCCTCCAGATCAAACAGTTGTGATGAGTCTTTTTCGCACCTCCACCTGCCAGAGAGCAAGATGCACTTTTTCGATTCATTAAGCTGTCCCTCGCAGGCCCGGCAAATTTCCCGCTAACAAAATCAATATATGGGTCGCTTTTTCAACTCGGCACTCTAGCTTCCCATCGCCTGGAGAAATAAACAAGATGAAGAAGATCAGCGAGCACTCTGCTGTCAGACTTCATAACCCTTATTCCCCACCGGGGCCGGCTGGCTCTGCCATTGACCATTGCTCAGCAGACGTCTGGCGAGGGCCCTCAGGGGCCTCTGGTGGGGGTGAGGGGAGAAGGGGGGGGCTGGGTCACAGCATTTATAAGGAGCTTTGGATTCCTTGCAAACAGGAAATATTTAGATAAATATTATATCAAGGATGCACCACATCGAAGCCAGAAATTACAATTATTGGTTGGAAGTGGTTAAACCTGCAATGTGTAACTTTTACAAAAATATCTTTGTAAAAATATCTTGTAAACTGTCTCAATGTTGTGACAGTATAACATGAGAGACCATCTGTGAAAAATTCATCTCCTCCACCTCCTCCCTGAGCTACTATTGCTCAATGTGCTAATGGAGGAGAAACAGCTTAAAGTTACAATAACCGTAAGCTGTTACCGGGAAACCATTTGTCTGCCATCATTGGTAACTATGCTAACTAGCTTTAGCATTTGTGGCAGGCGATGTTGTGGTGAAAGGAGAGGAAGGTGTGAGCACGAGAGTGATCAAGCATGGTAAGACCCTCCTCCTGGCTCTGATTGGCTGTATCTGACTCAGTGCTGTGTTTTTGAAGTTAGTACTGGGAGTGCTGGGAGAAGACAGATTAGCTTGATTTTTCTTTTTTACAGGTTATACAGTCACAACAGGATAATCTTAACCAGTATATAAAAACCATATATTTTATGAACGTTACACAATGCAGCTTTGAATTGACACTTAAAGTTGTCATCTGTAGTTAACATTATTGCTTTTCAGTGAGCAACACTAAGACAGTATAAGTGATGACCAGTAACAGATAACATTTTTTTTTAACTAATGCACCACTTGGGTGTCCAAGTTCAGACTAGAATGGCCATTGTCTTCCTACGCAGTTCCACTTGATTCTCATCTCCCTTCAGTACGCATGGGGTTTTCTCCCATTCACTTGGATTCATTTGGTAGAGTTTCTACTGAGTCAATCGGCGAACAGAAAAAACAAGTTGTGAATGATGGTCCTGATTTTCTGCTCTATTTTAGAACTACAGTCTGCCTGTAGTTTTAGCGACGGCAGTGGAAGAACTGAACGAAGCTGTTCAGCTGCCTTGTTTGGATTGGCACTTCTCTCTTTGCAGTGGAGAACTGTTGTTTACAGAACATCACAGGCAGACGTTAATGATTGGGTAAAATATAAGTCTTCGACAGAGGCCACGCCTCCAGGAAGCAGCTGTTTCTCAACAGCCGAGAGCCCAGACCCTCTGAACGAAGCAACCCATAGAACAAGCAGCTGGTTTTTACCAGGCTACATTCAGATTGATGCCACCATTTTGTTTGACAAGCGAGTTTCACAGATTTATTTTTCTGTTTCTATTCTATTTATTTCTATTTCCTATTGAATATTTCAGATATTCTCTACAAAAAAGTTGCAAATCAATGAATCTTTGGACGTGCGTTCTACAGAAATATTGGCAGACAGGTGGAGGTCCACTGTTTCTACTTGAGCCGCCATCTCTCTGTTTCTAAAACATTTATCTGAGAGAAAGAGGTAAAGCGAAACACATTTACATATAAGCGCTGCTGCTAAACAAAAATGCTTGGTTTGTATATGGAAGTCTCTCTGGTAATTAATATTAAATGACCTGCATCCATGAGTGGCTGGTAGAGTTCTCACATCAGCTTGCGTTACCCAGTTCTCTCTGACCTCTTGGTCCAGTTTACTGTTGTCCATAAAGCAGGAAGATTAAACAACGAGTTTAAATGCAGAAGAAAACTATGCGGGTCTTAAATCACTCTCATCCAGGTGCAAAGCTTTAATACCCGTCTTGTGCCGTTCATCCTCGGCTTTTTACCATCGGCACAGATCCAGTGACTCATTTTGCGGCGGTGGCAGATTGTGTCGATGGAAGTCGTATACTGTAAACAGCAGCAAACCTCCAAGATATTCCAGAGCGCCGGCTTGTTTAAGCAGCGCGCCTGTCTCTGCATGCGGAATGAGGGCGAGCGCAGCCTCAGCCTCTCTGTGATGGGTTGTGGCAGATGTCTGCTGATGACTTGGCAAGAGGCTTTAATTCAGGAGCTAATCAGACCTTGGGGTAGCACTCGGGAATGCATTAGCAAACTCTGTCTAATTGCGACTTTCAAGGTGTTTCAAAGGCACATCATGTTGGGTTTGTTGTTGTTACTTTTATCTTTTTTTTTCCTGTAAAACCAAAGTCATTATTATTAGAAGAAATAAGCAGACTGAAGACAACCCTTTCCCCAGGTGTAGCGGTTTATCAGCAGTAACACTGTAATCTTAATTGTAATTTCTGACTTTGCAGAGTTTCTTTGATGGCTGGGATGCCACCAAGAAGAAAGACAAGACCAAAGGACGACATGACAGCCTGCTCAGCCGTGAGTAAAGCTCAGCAGGAAGAGGCCTGGCCCGGGCAGCCATGATGTTATTAAGCTTTTAATGTAGAGCTACTCTGTCATAATTGACAATGCTTTGTAGATGGATGGTGATATGGCTTCACAAAAAAAACAAACTCCAATTAGTTAATATCAAATCAATGTGTTGAATCCATAGCTGTTCTGTGAAACGGCCGACTGGACTATCCTTCCAACGCTGCACATGTGGCCGCTCCCAAGTAGGCGGGACTCGTTTCTCCAACGCCTGAATGAGACGCTGACATCTCCTCTGATTGGCTGATGGATAATGAGCGCTAGAACCATGGCTGAATTCTGAATATATCTCTTGTAACTGTTTCTATCCTTTGATTTTTAACCCTTAATATCTAAAGTTTCAAATCTCCTCCTGAATATTTTTGCTTTTTTTAATTGTACGCAGCTCTTTAAATATTCTGTGAGTAAATATATTTGTCCATTTATCCATAACAACGGGAACTTTCAATATATAGCAAGTTGTTTTTGAAATTTACCATCTAAATTTACCAGTAAAAGAATGCCCCTCAGATTAATTTCGCTCCCTGTTACGATGGGGGTGAAAACACCGTAATAACTCGATATTGGCTGGGAAGCACAACATCCCTCCTTTCAGAAACCGTTGGAATTTTTCAGATAGCACCAAGTGCGGTGGAATTACGGTACTACAGATTTGGCTGGATCGCCGGCGCTCCACTCAGTCTGGAAGGGTTAATGACTTATAATGTGAACAGGCTTATTCACATGTGATTTTAATGTCATTTAATGCAATTGTGAAATTGTGTTTTATTTGTCATTAGCAGGAAAAACGTACACTAAGACTTGTAACAGAAACACAGCTAGTGTGAGCATTAGACAGACACAGGAAATGGTTCCCAAACATTAAATGCAAATTAGACAGCAAAGGGAAGTTAGAGGAGGTTGAACAACAGCAAACAGTATTTAAACCCGCCAACAGTTGGAGCACTAACTCAGAGTGCTATCGGTGTTTCCATATGTTTCAATGTGACTGAATGCTAACAGGAAAAAAGAGTGAAAAACAAAATAAGGTATAGATGGAAAAGCAGACAGAAACACAAACTAACCCTTGTTTTCCTTCATTTCAGCTGATCGGCATCGAGTCAAGCTCCACTCTCTGCTGGCAGACCCCAGCTCAGATTATGTCAATGCCAACTACATAGACGTAAGTTGAATTCCTAATTTCTTCTCTTTTTGTATGGTTTGGCCCCACTGCTTTACCAGCCACCCCACTCCTCCGCACGCTGCTGGGCTCAACCGTCCTGTAATGGCTGCACCCATGGCACGGCGGTGTATTTCTGCTCCAGCGTATGTGGGCTTTCTGCTCAGATGTTATCACACAGAGTCCAAACATCCTACAGGAGCCCAGAAGCTCAGAGCAGCGCTGCCTCGTGATTCGCCCCCGATGCCGCAGTGAAGCAGCAGGGGCCCGAGAGCGGCTCTGCTTCCAGACGCTGTGATCTCTCCTCCAGGTTGGACCCGGCCAGCACCAGGCTGGACCGAGGTTATCAAAGTTAACTAAAACTACCTAAAAACCCAAAACTGAAATTGAGAAAACATTTTCTTTAAATTAAATAAATAAAAAGTGGGGAAAAACTATAAGTAACTGATTTGAAAAACTAAAACATACTGAAATGATGGATATAAAATCCTTCATTTTTGAATTTGTGAATCTATTTATTAGATTTCAAATTATTGTAAAGTGTTTTTTTCCCCAAACAAGCAGTTTATGTCAGCTGTTGACAAGTTACGGCTCTCCATACTCCTGATGGTGACGTTTAGTCCACAAAATGGTGACAGCAAAAGTTTGATGAAAACTCCAGTCTGTTGCTGTTCAACAAGTACATTTTTTAAAAATGGTTTATTCTGTTGAGTAATCATTACCCAACTGATGTATACATAATGCAATACTTTGATCTTTCTGTACCTGAAAATGAACCAAAGTTAGAAAAAAAATAAAACTACTATTATAAAATTTAAACCAAGCAAAAACTAAACAGTATTTAACTAATAATAAATAATAAAAACTAGCAAATGCTAAAAACTCCTTAAAACTAATGAGGCCTTCATACCAAACGCATTTCACGCGTCAGATGTGTCGGATTTACATTCATAGTCTATGTGGAGGCCCTTTGAGGGCCCGTCGTGGCGCATTTTGGACGTCTAGCATCCAACAAATAGGCCTGCAATGGCAAACAACAGTTAGAGCTATTTTTTCCACATAGTCTTGAATGTAAACCAGACGTGCCTGACGCGTGAAGCGCTAGCTGTAGCGCAAAATGTCAAACATCTGCATTCAAAGTGCACACACCTTGAACTTAAAGCGTCGGCTGCGCCTTTGACACACATAACGCGTTTGGTGTGATCGCACCTTAACTGAATTAGACAAATAAAAAGTCACAACAAAATAAAACTGAGCTATAATGAAAAACACCAAACTATTATAACCCTGGTTTGCCCCCTCATGTGATCCAGTCTGAAACCTTTGCGATACGACAGTCAAAAACATCTCCAGCTCAGGCTGTGAGCTTTACCTCATAACAGGAACCTGAAAACAGCTGTGTTTTGTTCTGCGGTTTTTGACTGAGGGGGCTGAAGTTTTAGCAGCTTCTTGTTATCTTTGAACGCCTTTTCTCTTATTGTCCAACAGGGAAAAAAAAAAAGGGAAAGTAGGCGGAAGAGCCAAGGGAGAGAAAACTGTGTTTAGTGTGGCCTCCTTATTCCCCTTGAGTGGTCTGTAAGTGCTCCATTAGAGTGAAGGCTCTAAGGACCTTTGTGTAATTAATTGGCCATCGACATCAACAGTTCCAAATTATGTACAGAAAAGACCGAGGCTGAAATGCGCCGGTCAGCTGCTTTCCCCTCTTGTTCATCAGAAAACAGCCGTTTTAGTGAGACATTTAGTTGACTGATGAACCACAGTCATTGCCAAGTTTCATCAGTCGCAGACCAGTTGAGACTTAGAAAATGTCTCGACTGGAACAGCCAACCGTTCTGTACTTATATCGACGTGCCGTCCGGGCATTCTGCAGCACCGCGTTCAGACACAACAGTCAGCTGAGGCTCCTGGAAATGATAAACATGATTTAAAATGTACTCTAAGTGGAACTGATGTATAGTCATGGCCAAATGCTGAATTTGCATGAATTATAACCTGACTCAAGCTAACAGCACACTGAAACGGGTTGTTTGGAGCACACACACTTCCTTTGGCTCTTCAGCTCTGTCGGTTGGAAATCCTTAACATGCTCATCTTCAGCGTATTCTCATCTCCCTCGTCTTCCTCAGCAACGTTTTTGAGACTGTTAGTCTTTCCAAAACGACGCCAGCTGTAACTCCCAGCTGAACTCATCTTCAAACGAGCTATGGATAGCAGATATAAAACAGATGCTTTTGCTGAAGTACTTCACAGAACAGTAACGTATTGGTGAAAGTGTAAGCTAAAACATAGTCAGATGATCGGCCCTAAACCTAACAACATGTTGATCCAGTGTGGTTGTTGTGACAGGATGGATTTTTACGTCGCCATGGAGGAATTTCCAGCCACTCCTATTTGGAGATTTATTTCCAATTCAGCCTCCCTGGAGGTTGTTTTTAACATGGACGTCCTGTTTAAGGTTATGTCATAGCACCTCAGTTGGATTAAAGTCCAGACTTTGACTAGACAATTTTTTTATGTGAGCTTGTATTACAGTGAGGTCTGTATGTTGTCCTTCTGGATTTCAGAGATTTTTTCTTTTTGATTCCTTCTATTACAGCAAGTCATCCAGGTCCTAAAGACATGAAACAGTCCCAGTAGTTTTGAACATGGAACTCTAATATTGATGGAGATATGCTGATGACCTTTGACCTTTAGGTGGGACATGTGAGGCCTGCAGTGCTTCTGGATGTTTTGGCCAAGGGAGTGTTTTTGAGAAGCTTCACCTCCATGTTTTCTTCGTTTAAAGGCTAACGGCTCTCACTGTTGTTCACTGGAGTCTCAAAGACTTTGAAATGGTTTTGTAGCCTTTTCCAGACTGATAGATTCCAATGTCTTTGTGTTTTATCTGTTCTCGAAATTCTTTAAATGGACACATAACACCATCAACCTAAAGCCAGGGGAATGTTTTGTTCATTAGTGACCTCAAAGGGTTCAGTACAGATGAAGCCAAAATCACTCAGCCAACAAGACTGGTTGCTATTATAGCGGGGCATGTTTGTTTAGAATCTTTAGCTATGTTTCCATTAACCATATAATTGCGCAATTTCACAATTTGAAAATAAATTAGCTTAATAGAAACACGACGATATCAAAATAACTTGTTTTTCATTAAAAAGCTTTGGCGTTAGGATGACATGTTTTTTTTTTGGCCGAATTGAAATTGGTTTATTTTGCAAAGCTGCAAAGGAGAAAACACTTGTTAGCTTCACACGAGTCACATGATCAACAACTGGATGTTGCCACTGGTGCAAACCACGAAGAACACGACAGGAAGTAGTTTGAGGATAATGTCGCAGCAGGTTTTTTAAGAACTTATCCACTAGTGATTAAAACTGCACTTCTTATTTAATGAAAACACCACAAAATGTGAAATTGTGTTTTTCTTTTTACACTTGCGGAAATCAGATAAAGATTTACATATGTTTGTAATGGAAACGCAGTTACTGTCTTATTCACCAGCAAACAAAAGCAGGCTGTCATTACAGCTTTGTATCTTCTGTCACCACATAGGATTTTGATTTTGCCTATAAACTCAGAATAGTTTTTCCACAGCTTTACATTTACTGACATTTACTGGCAACAAAAAAGTGTTCAATAAGCTCCAGGGTCACCTGTCCCAGTACAGTGACATTCAGAATCACGATGTGACCAATACAGAGACAATTCTACACTAAGTACTGACTGATAGATTGCTGATAAATCAACCCTTTAATTGTTAAAGTGATGCGGAATTTCCTTTGACTAGACTTCCTTGTGTTTTGACAAAGAACCCTTCAGACTGAATTCTGCTGTGGGATTGTTCCTCACCCAGTGAGTGGGTTTACTAAGAATGGAGTCATGGATAAAAAGCAAGATCAAAACATTTATGAAAGACAACTTCTTCCAACAATTTGATTCGTGGATTTTTAAAAATGGCTGATTTGTGACATGCTAACACAAACGGCAGAACAGTCGTTGCTGTAAACATGGACTCTTCCCATAAAGTATTAAACCACTTTCTTATTTCTGTCCGTTGCTTTTTTAGCAGTAACTCTAAGACATGAAGCTCTTTAAGAAAAGGTTTTCTTCAAACACCAAAGTTGAACAACATCCTCTTCACAGGTCCTCTGTGGCCGTCACATCACACGTTTCCTGATCTGTAATCATAATAACTAGCTCTGGTCTTTTCCCTAACTCTCTTCTCTCTCTTTCTCTGTTTCCTGCTCCTCTGATTCTCAATCTTTTTGCCATCTTAGATTCGGATAAACAGGGAAGTAAGTACCTTGCTTCTCTTCTCTTCCCTCATCCCTCCATCCCTCTCCACTGCTTCTTCCTGGCAGCAGCAGATTTTCTTGTCCTTGTTTAGTTTGAGCTCCTAAGCCTTTTCACCTCCGACACTCACTTTTTAGCATGTCTGTGACTGCAGCTGTCTCAGTCTCTAACATCTTCTGCTGATGGAGATGTGCTCACCCAGAGATCCTTTAAGATTGCAGAAAGTGCAGCAAAAGAGGAGAACATCTCAGGTCAAGTCAAAGCTTGTGTTCAGACATGCACTGAGTCACACAAAGCACCGTAAAAATCTTCAGTGATGCTGGAAGTTGGAAAAACAGAAAATGAGGGATTTAGCCAGGTTTAGGGTCCAAAACCATCAAATGTTATCATGAGAAATGAGAGCTGGAGTCCTGACTACCCATCTGTTATAATCTGTGTAAATGGAGACCATTTAATAAAAGGCAGTCATTCACAGGGATATAAACTGGGCTCATTGGTTCCATCTCATCTCAGGTTGGTTTAGATGAGATTTAAAATTAGACGCCACCACTTGATAAATACTTTGAAAAACGCACATCCTGACACACAAAATAATCTGTGGAATTATTATCATATTCTTGTTGTGGTTCTTACTTGAAAGCCTTTTTATTTATTTTAAACATAAAAACGTTGCTCAGTTTCATAAATTTACTGTTCAAAATGATTAGGAACTACAATACAAACTATGTATGTTTTGGGTCAAACATAGTGATTAATACTATTTCCTCGACATCTGAATGTAGATTTCATGTAACAGCAAATATAGTCAGCCAATATCTGACTTTCCTTACATGTAAGCTGGGAATATTCTGAAATCTGTACATAGCTTCTAATATCGCTCTGTTTCAGACCAGTTTGGTTATGGGGTGTACAAAATGTTCTACACGTACATGGGACCTCCAGTTTGAGCCCTCTGTTCTTACAGTTTGTCTGAAGGCAAAGTCATGCTTAGCTAGTTTAGCAAGATACTGCATGCTTAGCACGGGTTCCTTCAGAAACTATTCAGAACATCAAACTGATTTTAGTACTGCACAAAGTTTCTCGCAGGCTAAGAAAGAGCAGCTTTATGAATCCTAACCAGCTGAGGCTCATGGGGAACACAACCACATTTAACCCTTAGCTGTTTTAACTCTGCTCCATTTGAAATGAGATGACAATGTTAAAAGCATCATTAATTAGTTGGAGTATTAGTGGGTAAATGTGAGGTGACTTTTTTCAGATTTTCCTGCTGTTTGTTTCATCAATTCTTGTCATGTAGGTGTTGGGTTTGTACTGTTTGAACTACATTTATGAATACTAGCTCTTTTATTAACACTAGCTGTGTTTCCATCAAAAATGTGTGCAAATCTTTGTCCAAGAAACAGAATTCAGTCTTGGGGCTAGCGCTCATCATCTTTCAGCCGCTCAGAGGAGACGTTGGCGTTTCATTCAGGCGTTGGAGGAACAAGCCCCGCCTACTTGGGAGCGGCTACGTTTTGGGAAAATTTTTCTGAAGAGTTATGGATTCAACATGTTGAAATGACACAACTTTTTCTGAACTGTGATGCTATGAGAAGCTCTGAATAAGCCAGCTGTACATTTTCCTAAAAAACATCTTCCTCCTACTACTTCCTGTCGTCTTCTTCATGGTTTCTGTCAGTAGTAACATCTTCTGTTGATCATGTGACTCGTGTGATGTAAAAAAAGTGCTTCCATTACAGTTTTGCAAAATACATTATTTCAACATGACTGAAAAACACCCACTTCATCAAGCGCAAAAACTATTTGATTGAAAACATGAGATTCTTGAATTGGACATGTTTTAAATTTGTTTTTGGACTTTCAATTTGCTCACTTTTACAGTTGATGGAAATGCAGCTACTGTCCCTGTTTCTACCTTCTGTTTTTGCCACTGAAGGATCCTAGTAATACCAGACTGCAATTAAAATTTTTGGCATTTGTAAATTAGGATGGCAATGTTACAAAAGCTAGTTGTATCAATACTGTGACTAAAACATATGTTTGAGTGAAGAAACATATCTCATACAGGAATCAGACATTTCCTGTATGAGTTTTAAAGAGCCTAAGTGGTCTTCCTCAGTAGGGAAGATGAGGAAGACTGTGGACGTTAGTTTCTGTGTTAATGCCAAGACTGTTTCCACTGCGTGCATGCTCAGGTATAGCTGATGTTTTAACTATTAACATAGACAGCCTGATACGTTCACAGACTGCAGGGCCAGGGGTCCACAGTGTATCCAAACCAGGAGCCACATTGACCAAATATTTTCCGTCCTTGATGGGGTTTATAAACGGTGACAGAAAAATTTGACGGCCATCCGTCAGTTTGACAGATTACGCACACCTGAAGAATTGGTTCAGACAGTTTTAACTTAACATAGTGGAGGTCACAATCAATCAATATGAGAAAAACATCTGTCAGAGTTTCATCTCTGATGCGGTGTGGTGGAGATGGACACTGAGAGCTGACGGTGAGCTCTGGGCAGCTGAACCGCTGCGGCGGGGTGATCCTCCCACTGAGGGCAGGGTTTGCACGATCAGGTTACCAACTCTTGCTTGAAATGTTCCCTGATTTCAAAACTTTGTCACAGCAGAGAAAAAGTTAAGCTTAGGGTCTGCTCAGCTTCTTGAATTTTAAGCAAACAGAATGAAAATGAAATACAATTAAATGTCATTTCAAAAACAGATGTGTAAGAATAGATGATAGAATTTTGTTTGACGCCTTTTGTCCAAACAATGGACCACATAAAGGTTTAGTGCGATCTCTGCTACAAACTGTTAAAAGCTAGTTTCACTTGATGAAAGACGTCTCTTGTTACTTGCGCCATGAAATCTCTGAGGAAATGTGAAGTCATGTGTCACATTCTGTCTTTGTGACAGAATATGACACCGATGCTGTATAATATTCACAGCTGCGTACACATTTAAAGTACAACAGATCTTTTTTGGGTGAATTTTCTAACAGAATTCTTGATGAGGTGTAATTCTCTCCCATCCACACAAACATCTCCCCAGGAGACCCTTTTAGTTTAATAACAACAGTAAATAATTTAGATGTGTTGGAAACTGAAAACAAGTATCAATAAGCTTGGATATAATAGGTGTGTGTATTTTTGGGGAGATTTCCTTACAGTGTGTCCTTCAGCTCCGGCGGTCCTTCATGTCTGCTGTCTCTGTTTCTCTGGATCTGTTTAAACTCGGAGCGCTGCGTTGGACCCCGCAGGTGTTCTCCCATTTATTTCTGCTCAGAATAAGAGACATTAGAACTCCGCCTGAAGTCCTCCTGTGCTCTCAGTGAAAACAACTCAAATTTCTCCAGGTACCAGAGTCATTCTGCGGTAATGAGAGCCCATTCAGCTGCTGCAGCAAGCAAAGAAAGATTTTTATTTTTATTTATTTTATTTTTTTTGCGTCCCATACACCATGCTTTACTTTTTATCCTCATCAATCTATTGGAAAGTCTTCATTGCTGCTTCATCAACTTGCATGCTGTCGGAAAATATGGTTGCCACGGTGACAGGCAGGAAACCGATCACCTCTGAGAAACTCCGAGGCGAGAGATGCCCCGTGGGAATAGAGATAGCTGCACTCCTTCACAAAGACGCCGATCAATCCGCTCTTCTTTCCCCGGCATGGCGCTGATGGAATGTCATTTATGATGTGGTGTGGTGGAAATGTGCACACGGGTTTCTGCAGATGCCTTTAATTATTAATAAAGAGACGGTGCCACTATCTGGACATGAGGGATCCGGCTCTGCATTCGCCACACAGACCTCACCTGCTGTTTTCCTTGCATAGTGTATCATGATTTCAGTAATGTGAAGTGGAGCAGGGAGGAGACAGCCCAATCAGTCAGTGCCATTCAGGTGGAGTTAGTCCCCAGGCTGGAGATCCCTCACTTGTCAGCGGCGCTCTAATCAGCGGCTCCGGCGAGACTTGGCACACTTTAGAGAAGCATCTCGCCCTCTGCATACGTTATGACCCGAGGCGGAGAACGACGCACTGTTTGTTGAAATCTGAAGAGCCGAGATGGAATTACAAGTATTTGCATTTCATGCTGGTGGTTTATAACCAGGCTGAGAGTCAGAATGCACAAAGAAGAAACGTCAGGGAAAGACAAAACAGACACAGCACTCAAATTGTTGAAGGCTGCTTTTAAACTCAGGACTGTCCATTATCTCAACAGAAGTTTGGGACAATATCCTTAAAAAGTCTAGACTGGTGAAAACCCCTTTATTCTACAGTTCACTTTGTCCAGAGGGTCTTGGTTACTGGCTGGCAAGAAATGATTACTTCCTGGAGGCGTGGCCTCTGAAAGTTTTAAATTTGACCTAATCTCTAACATTTGTACACGATGTACCTAATGTGTGAGGTCCATGCTATGAAGCTTACCAGAAATGGCCTGAGCTGTAAACAACCACCCTCGTCTGAAGAGAGAAGTCCTGATCCAAACGAGACGACTGTTAATGTTAAGTCAATGTTTGGCAGTGTGACCAACACTGACTGAAGGGCTTCATTCATCTGCTGACATTGTCAAAACTACAGGCAGACTATCATTTTAAAACATTTCAGAAATTCACAACTTCTCCTTCTGTTCACTGATTGGCCTGTTAAAAATTGACAAGGGGTTAGTGTTAGGGTAAGGCTCTAGTGGTCTTTATTGATCAGTGAATATACAGGAAATAGGGAGGAGAGAAGAGGGGAAGACATGCAGTAAATGGTTAGAAACTGGGAATCAAACTCAATACACCCACATCAAGGTCTACCCCCGCTGCACACGCTCTGCCAACTGAGCCACCCAGTTTCTAATCACATTGTTATGAAAAAGTCAAAACGAAACAACCTGTGCCGAACTGATGGCACCCTTGTCTTACATATATTTTTTAACTGAGGGTCCTCATCTACATAGACCTCAGGTCCAAACGGTACATTCTCTAGATTTATCAACATCGAGAGAATGTCAGGACCTCCATTGTCCCCACCTCCAGTAGGGAGGCGTCCATCCTTCCACCTGCTTATCCGACCAGGTTTGTGAGAGAGACGGTGACTATCTCCAGTGGTCATTGAGGGCAAAAGACGAGAGACACACTGGAAAGGCCAGCAGTCCAACACAGGGCAGCAACCCTGCAAACTCACACTTATACTTACAGATAAACGGTGACGGTGTACCCGCAGAGAATCCACGCATGAACAAGGAGAACATGCAGAAAGACTCCAGGCTAGGATTCAAACCCTGCCAGGCAACGGTGCTACCAAAAACCTCACTGCCGTACATCATAGGCAACCTCTACGGGAACCACTCACCATGAAGTCCTTTTTTAGCAGTTTTACTTCTATTTTTAGGGACTAGTTTGGCTTACAGACTTAAACTTTACATCATCTGCTAAAAAATAAACCTTAATGTAACTTTAAATAAGTTACCATCTGTATTCATGTACTCCTGTTGCTCCCGTTTCTTCATTTGGCATTTTTAAGCTCTACTTAATATCCGGTTTCAAACCACCAGCTTGACATTGAAAATCTTTGTACTTTTTTTTTGTCCCCCAGTCTTGAGATTTTGATCAGGTGTCTACTTGAATTAATGACATTTCTCTGTGCATTACAATTCAAGTGCGATCGCTCATCCAGAGCCGCAGCTTTAAAGGTCGTCCAGAGTAATTCTGGTGGGTCAGACGTCCTTGTGCAGTTGATAGAGTAGATTAGTTCCAACAGACAGCCTGCTGGTGAGAGGCAGAACATGAAATTGAACAGATCAGCAAAATCAAGTTCTGCTGCGAGATTATCAATCAGTGAATGACTGAAAGCCTCATTGTATTCTGTGTCTGTAGTAATTATTATCTTTTTTTCCCACACAGGGTTACCAGCGATCCAACCACTTCATTGCCACTCAAGGTGAGTACTCGGCTCAAGAACTGTTGTTTTCTGATTTGAGAAAATGAGTTTGTGGAATAATTAAGTCATGAGCAACACGCCGTCTTTTGTTGCATCACACAAAACATTCGGGTTTCAACTGTAAACAGTCAATTTCCCACGACTACCAGAAGAACTCCCCCAAGAATCTTGTCAGAGACTGTACGGGCGTCAGCTGTCGCCGTCTGTGAAGCTCCGCGTTCACCTCTCTCCTCCCTTCCATCTGCATGTGCGGCACAGCAGACTTTCTGATGTCAGACTGATACGGCGCACCGGTCCAATTCCCCCGAGCTGCGCCGAGACAGGAAAGACAGCAAGACGCGCTCTTTATTCTCTGCTAGCTCTGATCGTGTTTACTCAGGGAGCGTGGGATTTTTTTTTTTTTTTCTCCTGCTCTGTAATCTTCCCTCTGATTTCTTCCCGTCTTCACTTTGGTCTCAGTTCTGTCACTTCCCAAAAGTAACCTCAGCAAAGCGCCTCATTCCGGATCATTGCTCTCATGGCGCAGAAGAACGAGGTGCAGAACCTGTTCGCTTTCTCACAGAGGAAACCAACGCAATTACTAGACAGCAGAAGGATTCTGACGCAGGACAGGACAAGCCCAGTGGAGCGATCAGCGGTGCAGTGTCCAACGATCCTTTAAGGGGAATCAGTTTAGAGAAAATCATGTGGAGAACAGGTTAGATGGACACCAGGAGAGAAGGAATAAAGTTACCAACACCAATGCAAACAGCTCTCATGTAGACCTCTACAGCATGCTGACGATGCTGTGGTGTGTGTGGGGTGTGTGGAGAACCTGATAGTTCTAATGTGACTGTACACCAGCATCATCAGTTTCAGCCTGCTGCCTCTTTCTTTTCCTGGATCTAGGAAAATGTTTAAAATGCAGCGGAAGCGCGCGTCGATCGCACAGACCTCATATCAGCAGCAACACACCTTGCAGTCACACAGAGGAGAAAAAATAGAAGATGTTAGAAATACATATCTGCCGCCATGATAAATTCTTGCCGATTGGCGTAAAAGAAAGCTCTCCATCTTCATGGTTGTTTACGAAGATGCAATGTTCAAAAACGACAGGATTCTGATGTAGCAACCAGAATCCAGCAGCTCTGAAACTGACCGTCTGAAACCGGGAGGAGAATTTTTAAACATTCCTGTCACTAAAATCACCAAAACACGTGAAAAGCTTCATTTCTTGTAGAAAAATGGTCAGCGTCTTCAAGCCCAGATTACAGATTGTCCATCTGCCATTTTCCTTGGCATGTGCTCAGCTTTTAGTAAATGGTGTTCAGTCATCTTTATGTGGATTTCACAATGTGGGAAACACAACTTGATCTCTAAAAAGGTTTTTGATTTATTTAATTTGTAAGCGTTATAACTCCGAGACGTCATATGTTAAACAAAATGTTGAAGACTGACGTTTCTTCTCATGTTTCACTGAGAATACTCTCTGTCTGCGCTCATGAAGATTCTCTGCTTTTATCATGTGTAAAGCTTGAAGCAGCTCCAGCCGATGGACTCATGTACTCAGCAGCACCGATAACATTTATTTGCATGAAGTATCAAACTTTTGTCTTGATCTCATTGGGTATGAAAAAAGTTCCTAAAATTTCCAGTACAAATGCACATAAAAATGTGTAGATATTCAGCCAATGTTGAAAAAACACAATTTAGCAATAGCAGTGTTTCAATTAAGTAACAAATACAGTTAAAATCACTTTAATAAATGTGCTCATGTGATAAATCATAAATAAAACACGCCATGTTATCCTCCTCCTACCACTTCCTTTTGTTTTGTTTGTCATTTCTGCCAGTAGTAACATCTGGCTGTTGACCATGTGAAAAAAGTGTTTCCTTTGCAGTTTTGTGAAACACACCAGCTGAAAACCCCCGTCTACCTAGCGCAAACATTTCGTGATCGGAAAAACAAATGTACTTAATTCGTTTTTGTGCAATTTTAAATTCAGTGGAAACTCAGCTAGTGATGTCATTCCTGTCATTTCTGCTAACATGTTGCTTAACAAATATAATAAGTTATAATGTAGCTGAAATCCTGATAAAAGGGTTAGTCGTTTAGTTTTATTACGTTTAATAGCAAAAGAACGCTGAAATAGTTTGTGTAAACCAGCCTAACTCCGTCTAAGCTTGGAAGTGTCTCAGGCAACACCGTTTAAAACACATCGAACATCATACTCACATGATCCAGATGTGTATCTATTTATTTAGTGCGTACAGTAGGAACCTCTAATGCACTGTACTTTAAACAACATGGATAAGAATTGTACACAGACAACAAATTACAGCTCCGGTTTTTTTCTGCCATTGAAAAATCTCTATTTAAGTGAAATGAAGTGAAGCAGCTAATACATTTTTTGTCCTTTTAGATATGTTTCTAATTAAAAGAAACAAAACAAAAAGAAACTTCATGCCAATAACTAGAATGGGAAACAGCTAAACCCAAACGAGATAGCAGTCTGTAGAATCCAGATTCTTTTCTCCAAAATGTGGCCAAAGTTTGGTCCTTTACAGCCACCGTTCCCTCTTCAAACTTTGTTTAACGCTGTCAAAATGAGCCGAGTCAGTTCACGCTCCACAATTAAAGGTATCTTTAAATATTAACTCCACTCATAATTTCTAACAGATTAAACAGAGTCATCCAGAACCCTGATCATTTTATCCTGGAGGATTTAGGAACGGCGCCAGCATTCTGGTGTCTGACAGGAACCAGCAGTGATCAGATCTATGTTGTAATGTCTCTGAACAAAGCCGTACGTCTTTGGCCTCCGAGTCTCCGGTGTTTGTGTAGCGCTGCAACACGCAGCTAAACACAAGAGTGTTATTAAGGGGGAGCTTAGCCAAGACTTTTCTAATCCTGACAAGTTGTAAAACCAGAACAGAAAAACAGAAGTGATTTCTGTCAGAGGGGGAACAGAGAAAGGAGATGCGTTCTGCTCAGGGATATTATTAAAAGCGTCTGTCCAGCAGAGATAAGGTTACAGGAGGGTTTCTTTTCTTTCTCCTGCTCTCGTTCACACAGGGCATGCATCCCCATGGCTTTCACATGTCTTGATTTTCTGGGAGTTTTTCATCACTTAATTCAGCCCTGCCTGCACCGCTCTCCCTCTCCATGCAGACATGCCCGCAGGTTTATTAGACCGGTTGTGATCCGAGAACTTTAATAACGCCGGGCCCTAAGCTGAGGCCGCGTTGACAGGATTTACCTAAACAAAGCAAGAAAACGGCTGCTGGTGAACTCATCTGATGTCAGAGTGGCTTTGCAACACTTAGCAATATGAGAAAGGTTTCATGCAAAATGCAAAGACGGATCACTGGAGGCTCTGCTAAGCATGCAGCTGGTTACCTCAACATTTATAAGAGGAGTCCTCTAGTACTGCCAGCTAAAAAGAGATGGGAAGCAGTGTGTGCCTCCACTTCAATGTTTGAGATGCTCAAACCAACTTTACTTCAATACACAGACAACCTGAGTGAATATACTCTGTAGTTTTCAAGCATTGATTTTATTTATCAGGGGGAAAACTGTTCCCATTTTAAAAATCTGAAAACTGCTTTTGCCAAAAAGTGTTTATGTCTGACTGTCAGTACAATGTTCTCTTTCTTAAAGCGAATTCAGCTCAGCCCCGTTTAATCCAACTCTAGTCCGCTTGTCTGTGAAGTCTGATTAGTTCGGAGCGGTGTGAACGTGTCATCAAACTCTGATTTGGATCAAAAGATCGAACTCCACAAACCTCGGAGGTTTCTCTGTCGTTTGCTTTGGTGGTTCGTTGTGCAGCGCCCCCACAGGTGAGGAGGGGAACTGATTGCTAAAAGGGTTCAGTTCACTTGACAGTTCAATGTGACAGAGAACCGCAGCAGCTGAAAATGGAGCAGGTGTAAAAACAGCCATAAATACAATGCAACTTACACACCATGTGCCACCATCCACACCTTCTGAAAGATTTCACGTATGTCAGAGAATATTTAACAAATATTCCGTGGACTAATGGGACAAATGTGAATAGGTAATAAATATTGAATATTTGATAAATAAACCAGAGTTGCTAGTTTAAAACCCATAGAACCAGATAGAGATGAGTTGAACTCTGCTGAGTAGGCAATAATGAAAAGTTCCATTAGTCAACTTTATGTTGTTACACAGAGTCCATATTGATGTCTTAACTAGGAACACATGTATATGTATGTATATGTGTGTGTGTACTTATAATCACACTTGTAGTATTTCAGTATTTTGTCTGTGTACTCCAGTAGCCATGCAACAGCCTTTCCTTTGTGCAAGGACAGTAAAGTCTAAGATTAGATTTTTTTTTTCCTTCATAAAGAAACTCATAGCTTGTGAAACGTTGTTTGTATTTGCCTGGGTTATGTTTCTCACCCCGTTACATTTTTAGTTCACATGACATAAAAAGTTGAAAACAAGAAATCTGGAAGTACCTTTTCAGGCCGTTTTGTTCGCCAAACATTTTCATACTTTCTCCCCTCTCATTTTCTCCCATGTTCCACAAAAGCACACACTGCCTGCATAAAGCTGTCGCCGGTCCCTCGCTTTCTCTCTCTCTCTTCATCCCCAATATGATTCAGAATTCTTTGCATACGTGTACGGCGAGCTCCAGGTGGTCGGCTTTGGCGGCGGGTTCAGCTTGATTTGTTGCATCATGAATGAGCCCTCGGCTTTGGGCAGCAGGTGCTCTGGGCCGACCCACTATTATGTCCAGAGATGAGGCAGAGGAGGTGTGAATGAGAGCGGCTCAGCCTCTGAGGGAGGAGAGAAGCCGGCCTGTGCCCTGCATACTGATTCACCCAGCTGCATGCCAGGGTTGCACTTCGCCATCCGTCTCCCAGCTCGCTTTGCCGTCCCTCTGGCAAGTGCATTTGTGCTTTTCTCCCGCTGTTGAAAAATTAACAAACCATACACTAATACACATGGAATCTGCTGCATTGTTGGCTAACTGTGAAGAACGGCGACTGGAGAAAAAGCTTCCAGATCACTTTGTGTTAGTTTCTCGTGTGAAAACACACACAGTGGAGGCGTTGGCCTGTCCCAGTTCACCAATGCAGGTTGAGTTCTGATTGGTTCATAAAGACAGATTAATGTTCTTTGCTTTGGCAATGTCATGTCACCCCTTCTTGTTTTCCTGTTGTCCTCATACAGGACCATGCAGAACTATTCATGCTCATTAGATGAGAACCAACCAAGGGCATTTTATTGGGATTTTCTGAGTTTGAGTTAAATATATATTCCTTCAAATCCCATCTCATTAATAAATCTAACAGTAGTTTAAACTCCAATTAAATCCAGGTGTTCTGTTTGTAGGAGAACATCAGCATTGTAAAAAGCCAAAGAATACAGCAGAAGTTACTTCAGGTTGACAGTTAACTGATAACTAAAGCAGATTTAACAAGTAGCAATGCCAAAAATATATCCAACACCTGGTTTCAACACACAGGCAGCTAAATAATAACAGTAATAACCTGCATAAGCAGAACAACACACAGCACCGTACAACTCTTAGCCACATAAGCAGATCTTTAACTTAAGGTGCAAACTCTGCTCTGTCCAACAATATCAGCTTCTCCATTCTAAAACTCACTGACCCAGCAGCCGTAGATAAAGCTCATTTCATCAAGCCAAAAACATAAATTCAGTCTTACCTTTAACATGGATTATGACCATAAAACATAAGAGAAAATATTTCCACTTGGCTGAGTAATCTGTTTTTCTGGATCTTCTCTGTTGGCTTTGTGATTTTTGTAAATCCCACTGATTCTTTTGGTTCTGATGGTTTTGGGGATTCCCCATGTGAAGCAGTTTGGTCGTATGGACTAATGATAATACTAAAATGCCTAATAATTTATTAATTAGTTGTTTTTTTACATCTGATACGCTGACTAATTGCCTTTATGAGCATACAAGAGTCATTTTTTAAAATATGACCAATCTTTATTAGCCTGATCTCTCACTATTTTTACATTTATCATACAACTATTCTGTTATGTCAGCTGATTAATTCAGATTAGAGAATATGTATCAATGTGTGGTTGCATTTAATAACTTAAATATTAGCTTAATATGACCAGTTTATCACTGAGAAGTAGTTTTGGTTGCATAGTTAAGAGTTTTCTTTATTAATTTTGTGGTGTGTAAAAACACAATGTCCCGAAATATTTGTTGAAGTTCTAAGAAGAGTCGGTCTTTACTCCATCCCTGGTTTATATTTTCTTCTATAAGTCATTTTCCTGCCACTTCAGAGCTGTGCACCACTTTTCGTTGCTCTGTCATATAAACACATGATAAGATCCAGTAATATTTATGGCATTACCACATGGGGGTGTGAATACCATTGCTAGGCATGGTTATGGTTTGTACATGCAGTTCGGGAAAAGAGAAGCTTCTTGTTTTCTTTGACTTGGCTAGAAGAAGAAGAAGGCGGTTCTTTCTGACAAGTCCGTTTCATACACAGAGAGGAACTCCGGTGCAGATCTGAAGTCTTCTTATTCTCCTGCCAGTTGCAGCGTGTCTCACTGCCTACTTCAAGTTTCTGACCAGATACACAATAGTTGTCAATCATAACACCAGCAGAAAGTCAGCCTGAACAAAGCGACCCCCACAGCGGGGCTTCCAGAACAGAACGGTGGAGTTTTGTTCTGGTGGTCCTGAGAGAGGACAAGTCTCTGGAAAACACAACCTGTTTGTAGAAATGAATGGATACAATGTGGGCTATGTGCATGTGTTTGTGTGTTATGTTTGGCAGAACAGTCAACATGACGGAGTGGCCTGAGATATTACAGAAGCCGTGGCGTAATGAAATCAATGGAAGTGTGGTCTTTCCTGGGTGGGTGTGATTTGTGGCGAGCGGCCGGCAGCCGGAGACGCCGACACGCGAGGCTGTTTGTACGCCGCCTGTGGATTTGTGGCTGTATTAAAGTGGCATTCCTCCCCACAGCAGAAGACGAGCAGAGAGCCACTGATAGTTCATGAATGATACATTGTTGCTCCGCTGGCTGGCGTGGATTACACCTCTGCCTCTGCGCTGATGGTTATTGCTGCTATTTCCTCTGACTTATGTCTCATCTCTCCACCTCCCTCATCCTGCTCCATCACTTCCTCTCTTTGTCGTGTTTTTCTCCCTCCCGCTCCGCCACCTGCATTTCCACCTCCCCGCCGCCTCACCTCTGCAGGCCCCAAGCAGGAGATGATCTATGATTTCTGGCGGATGGTTTGGCAGGAGAATTGCTTCAGTATTGTCATGCTCACCAAGCTGGTGGAAGTGGGCCGGGTACGTTTTCTTGACCTCTGACCTTGATCAGGGCGTCTGCACAGCCTTAAAATGTCTTATGTTCATTTATCTAAAATTAGGACCTTACAACTTTTTAAATTCATTGAAAGTTCTTAAATTTAGTCTCGGCATTATGGGAGTTAAGGTTGTGGAGCGCCACATACGGAGTAATACAGCAGGATCCTCCAAACATTGCCTACTTTATTGTTTTTTTTTCTGCCAAAGTTGCATTGAAAAGATCTTAAAAAGTCTTAAAAGTGACCTTGTCAAATCTGTACATGCTCTGTCATTAGATACTGTAACTAGTCTACAAGATTCTACTATTGTTTCCCAAATGTATTGAAATATTTTTGAATTGTCCAGATGAAGTGTTTTAAGTACTGGCCTGAAGACACTGAGCTGTACGGCGACATTAAGATAACGCTACTGAAGACGGAAACCCTGGCAGAGTACACAGTCCGCACCTTCGCCATGGAGCGGGTGAGTCATGCTCATTATTTTTAATGGAAACTCTCATCATGTCTGCTGAGTCTGATCACCATGCTAATATAATGCCAGACTAACTGGTTTCTATGTAGGATCACCACTAATGGTCATTTCTTTACCTGCTGCGTTACATCACTGGTTTCCAGAGAGGCTACCCTGCTAAGCACGAGGTGTGCCAGTTCCACTTGACCTCCTGGCCTGAGCACGGCGTGCCGTACCACGCTACGGGCCTGCTGGCCTTCCTGCGCCGGGTCAAGGCCTCCACGCCCCCCGATGCTGGACCTGTGGTCGTCCACTGCAGGTACGTCTACCTTCACGGTTCAGTTCCAGCTCATCGAGCAAATATAGTCGAAATGACTTCGGTCAATAAACGATGCAGTTTTCATCTGCTGGTGTCATTGATGGGGGTTTCCCAGTGGATCCTCGGTAACACCAAACACACCTTAGTATGCGTTAATACAAACAGTGGAACTTGTATTAGTACTACAGCAGAATCTAACAGCTAGTCTTTCTTGTCTCCACTCTTGGCAAGGGAAATGAATGGTGCTCCTGGATTGGCTGCTATGCAAAAGCCATATTGTGTTGAGTAGCTTTGCACCGGAGTACTTCAGTTCCCCAAGTTGCATTTTCTTGACATGGAACAATCAGCAAAAGGGAAAATTATCCACAAATAACTTAGAGCTACGATCCACAGAAAAAGCCATAAACTAGGTGCTGTGATGGTTAGCAAGGCTTTTCAGGGAAAACACTATCCCTTGTTCCCCTTCTTGCCTCTGGTGGCGCTGCACCAACAACCACTGAAGGAAACAACATAAAAACCTCTGAAGAAGACATTGTGACTTCCTTCTTTCCAAAATATAAAGAAAATATAAAGAGTTTAGCGGTTGTATGATTTCTCTTTTGTCTTTGTTAAAAAATAAAAAACACAAACCATTTCTAATATTTCCTGCTAGTACTAGACTCACAATGATGTTTTGATTGTATTTACCCAGAATGCCCTGCACGATAGTCTACTTCCTGCTTTTAGAGCGGTCTCCCATCCGCACTGACCAAACTCACACACACACACCCACGCACACACACACGCAGCTAAAGAACAGCTTTTTCCTCAAGAGCTGTGAAATCAAACAGTCCACCTTCCATCCTCTCTGCCCCCTCAGATACACCCACACCCTCATGCTGCACCCTGAGGACTGATTAAGACTTTATTTATTTATCTGCTTATCACTGAGGGTACCACTGTGATTTCATTATGTTCTAGAAACATAATTACAAATAAAAATCTTATGTCTTAGAGTGTGGAAGAACAGAGACTGTCTGTGTTTGTTAATATAGGATGAGGGGAATGAATTAACGGTGTGCACTTTTTAAATCATTTTAGTTCTAAACTTTAGATTTTCATCAGATATCAAGTCTTTTCAATTAAACTTAAACAGGTTTAAGTCCAAGTCAAGTCATAACTGAACATTTTCTCAAGTCAAGACCAAAGTCATAATAGTCTTTGGTCTATTAATAGTAACAGTAATGCCACTTACTATTAGTGAGTAACAATAGTAGTGACTTATAATTGTAATGATTTGAATCCACACCTCTGATATTGAGCTGTTAACATGCAATACCACTGATGAGTCTGTCATACAGTAACAGTCATCAGTCAGAGGCCTTTTTAGATTTGCTGCGAGACTGACTGCTACTGGAGATCCTTCCTGCCCACAGCATCTCCGTCCACAACGACTATTTGAAGTTACAACCTTTAATTTCCCTTTTGGATAAATAAAGTATATTTGAATTGAATTGCCTGGAATTTAAACTCTCTTCATACAGTTTTTTTAATCATTTTTTCTGACTTTCCATTTGTCTATTATACCTTCTTTTGTCTTGGTCTATCACAGAAATCCCATGAATAATACATTTAAGCTGCTGGTTGTAACGTGATGCCTGCGAATAAAATAAAAAAAACAGAGAAAAGTGAAAGCTAAGCTACTATAAACTCCCCCTGCCAATTGTGAGTTGTTCAGGGGAGCCATCTCGTAATAAGCCATCTGCATGAGTAATATACTCAACGTTCATGCAAATCATTTTCTCACACAGAAGCCGACAGTTCATTAAGTCTGCAACAAAAAAAAAAAAGAGTAGGACTTAGCGGTTCTGCAGTTGTACTCCTCTGCAGAACAACAGGCCCGTTTTCTCCACGTCTTACACAATCAGAGCGCCATGACCCGCTGTCTGAATTACATCCATGTAGCACTAATGATGCAGCATGACAGTCAGACATGTCAGTCAGACATGGATCTGACAGTCTGCATAGCAAACAGTGGGTGTGATGAAGAGTTCAGCATCGGGTGGACGACCTGACGCAGGAGAACCTGGAAACGGTCGGAGGCAGCAGCCACTCATCATCATCATCAGTAAGAGGCTTTACGTGGAGACTTGATCTTCATCACGTCAGCTGAGAGCTGCTGGAGGCTGGCAGGTGGAGGGTTCGGTTCCCTTCAGCTCGTCTGGCTCAAAGGAACAGCAGCAGCCTGGTGCTTCACTTTTGGGTCCAACTGAAACTAAACCACATTTCTCTGTGTTTATGACCCGAAATTCATCATCCATCTGCCCATGTTGCCCATTACTTGGAGTAAAAAGAGAAAAAATTAGCTTGGAGAAAACATGAAATGTGCATTGTACTTATTTAAATTATTATAGCTTTTTTGTCTTGATTTAAAAACACCAACATCAGGATTTTATTTCTTTGATTTTTCATTAATGTACTTATTTATTGTTTATGTGAATATTTAAAGATGTCAAAAAAAAGAACACAAAGTGTTTAAAAATGAAAATATCTATAGCTGGAACCAGATATTTACAAACACCGACAAAAAAGACACACACACACTCTCTCTCTATGAAGTTAAATCTGACCAAACTTCTAGTTTTAACTTGGTTAGAATTACCAAAGTTGATTTTTATTTGCTAAAAATGTAATAATTCCATAGATTGTCTTAGATTTTATTTCATAAATATTTTGTTTTGTAAGATGTATAAAGGATTCTGTCAGTTTGAACAGTGTGCAGCTGCTCATGTCTGTCCTCTCCTGTCCTCTGCTCTGTTCTGTTCTGCCCGGTAACAGCATGGGCGCCGGCCGGACTGGCTGCTACATCGTGCTGGACGTCATGCTGGATATGGCCGAATGTGAAGGAGTGGTGGACATCTACAACTGCGTGAAGACGCTGTGCTCCCGTCGGATCAACATGATCCAGACTGAAGTGAGTGGGACGGCGGGGACGCTGTAGGACAGGCCCTGCTGACAGGTTTGACCCTGAAAATATGAAGCAACTACAGAAACACGCTGGAGAATTTCTCACGCTTCCACTTCAATGATCTTTATGCCCAAGAAAAACTTTGGAAACAGCGTTCAGCTCAGTTTGAATGAGCTCAATTTTATTTTTTTAAAAAAGGCTAAGATCTCATGTCGATATGTGGATAACTTTTGTCTATTAGCAGGTTGATGTTAAAACACAGTAATAAATACGGGGATAAAAACCACACAATAACACAACAGAATAGAAAATGGATAAAACAACATTAAAATCAATACATATATATATATATATATATATACATATATATATATATATATATA
>CAEGAE010009527.1:0-22544 GCA_903067095.1 Girardinus metallicus | reverse complement strand
TTAGATTCCATCACTCACAGTTGAAGAGTACCTATGATAAAAATTACAGTCTTCTACAAGCTTTGCAAGTGGGAAAATCTGAAAAATCAACAGTGTATCAAATACTTGTTCTCCCCACTGTATATCTCACCAAAAAGAAAATAAAGCTATGACGGCTGTAATGTCTTTAGATGCCCAAAAGTCTTTTGATCGCGTGTCCTGGAAATACTTTAGTCAAACGTTAGAGAATTAAATTTGGGCCCAAGTTCATAGATTGGATACATACATTATATTCATCCCCACAAGCAGCTGTAAGAGTTGATGGCTTCAGGTCGGCAAATTTCAAGCTGGAGCGTGGATGCAGGCAAGGGTGCCTTTTGTCACCCCTTTTGTTTGCAATTCGCATTGAGCCATTGGCCCAGCTCATTAGGGACAATGATGAAATTGAAGGGATTTTGATTAGTATAGAGGAACATAAAATATCTCTTTACGCAGATGATGTACTTCTGTATCTGTCTGATCCTACATCATCAATACCACATCTGAGGGAAATGATTTCTATTTATGGTCATTTTTCTGGCTATAAAATAAATTTAAGAGACAGGCAATGGATGTCAACAGCAATACTCCACTGGGAGTTAAACAACAAAGCAGCTTTAGGTGGCCTAAGGAGGGCATTAAATACCTAGGCATCAATATTCCTTTCTCATTAAATGATTTGTATCATGTCAATTACAGCAAAGCAATGGGTATAATTAAAAAGGACCTAGAGAGGTGGTCAGCATTGCCTTTGTCCCTCCTCAGTCGCATTGAAACCATCTGTATGAATCTGTTACCTAGATTATTGTACCTGTTCCAGATGTTACCAGTTGGTATACCAAAGTCCACGTTAGTTGAATTGGATAAATGATATCAAAATTCATATGGCAAAGCGAGCGCCCTCGCATAAAATATAAAACACTACAAAAAAGTAAGATGGAAGGGGGTCTCAATCTTACTGTTTTAAAATACTATTTTTGGGCAGCTCAGTTAAAGCCTTTAATTTCATGGATCCAACAGGATTCTCAAACAAGATGGCTGAGCATTGAGCAAGTGAAGTGCTCAGTACCATTAATGGTATTGCCATTTTTAGATATTCCAGTAAAGGATCTGCCATTGTGGACTAAAACCACACTTGACATTTGGAACAAAGTATGAATTTCTTTCAAGCTACCAAGAGGTTTATCAATATTAACAAGCATTGGACATATTAAATCCTTCACACCCAATTTCTTAGACAAACATTTTTCTAAGTGGGCTGAACAGGGGTTTACATTTCTTCATCAGTTGATTGACAGGAACAACCTTATGTCATTTAAGAGTTATGTAGGAATTTTCATCTCCAGAAAAGTTATTTATTTACAGTTGCACTCTTTTTTGTTTACACACAGGGACTGGGAAAGAGTAATAAATCCCACACCAATAGAAAACCTCCTAAAAAATTTATAGCAGAGTTATATAGGGTATTTCTCTCAATGAACCTTAACGAACCCACTTGGACAAAACAAAGATGGGAGGCAGAGATGGCCAAAATAATTTCTGACGAAACATGGGAGGGAGTCTGGACTGAGGCACATAGAGTTACAAACTCAAATACGTGGCGGGAATATAAATGGAAAATTATTAGCAGTTATTTCAGGACCCCAGATGTAGTTGCTAAGATGGATCCTAAAGTACCAAGCTTGTTATGGAGAAACTGTGGCCCAGCGGTCCCCAATCATACACACTTTTTTTTGGTCATGCCCCAAACTTCAAAACTTTTGGGATGAGATGTACAGGGCTATAAGTCATATCTTTCCGGAAGTTATACCAAAGGATGTTACAGTTGCGTTACTTGGTATTATACCAGATGGTTTGCAAGGAAGGGCCAAAGTATATCTTTTAAATGTCCTTTTTACAGCAGCTCTGAAATGCATTACAATCAAGTGGATGCAATTGGGAACACCTTCCTACGACTTATGAGTTCAAAAAGTAAGGGAATTATATAAAATGGAAAAGATAACCTACTCATTAAGACTTCAAAAAACTACTTTTAGCCTGCGCTGGGGACCAGCAGAAGCTCTGTTGATGTAAATAAGTCCAACAAGTTTGTCTTTTGGCATATGGTGTTTAGCTGTCCCGCCCACAGTATATCCTTATTCTTGGGTTGTATGGTGTTGAGTCTATAGATGTGATGCTGAGGTCATAAGATGTCATGCTAAGATGTTTATTTTATGGGAAACTTCATATTGTCAACACTTGTGTTATGTCCTACTGATGTATAGCTGAATAACTGCTCTGTAAAAATAATAAAAGTGTAAGTTCTAAAAAATAAAAAAGATGGTAGTTCTTGCGGGCTAGTATCATGCCGAACTATGGAAATACAAGCTATTGGCTCAAATATAACAAAAACAGTTCAGATAAGCTGAAAATTTTGTTATAAATATGAATATATCCATTTCATTGCACTCTAATCTTTTAAACATGTGCAACCGTTTGGATATCGATTATGCAATCAAAATATGTAAACAATATCCATTAATGCAGTGGTCTCCAACCCTGGTCCTCAGGGCCCACTGTCCTGCATGTTTTAGGTGATTCCCTGCTACTGCACACCTGGATTAAATGAATAGGTGATTAACCGGCTTCTGCAGCAATTGCAGAAATGCAAAGGAGGTAATGCAATCATATGAATCAGTTGCGCTGGAGTCCGGACTCATCAAAACATGCAGGACAGCGGCCCCTGAGGACCAGGGTTGGGGACCGCTGCATTAATGAACACTACTCGAATGAAAATTCCAAACAAAGAATAAAATTCAGATCATGTGAAACTAATATGTAGTTCCACTTTTTTCTATAACTGCGACAGAAGTTTTGCCACAGTTGCAAAGTTTCTCCTTTCTTCACTGCGTGCCTGTTCTTCAAAGAGATGTGCTGCTTGCAGGGCTGCTAAATAACAGTCATTCCACTCTAAAAGTTGACAGATGTGCTCCTGTGCTGCTCAAGATTAAACTCATGATTACCCACCTCCACACCGTACAGGTCTCTTATAGCAGACGCATGTCTGCTGGTCCACAGCGGTAGGTGAGATGTTTTTTGGAGTTTGTAGTGACATAAATCATGGGCCAACAAATGCAGTTTGCTGTCAATCAATACATGTGCTCAATACGTGGTTTGTACTACCCCTGAAGTGAGTCTGAAAAAACATGCAGAACTTTCTAATTGGCATGAATCCAGCAGGGCAGAATCGGTTAAAGCTGCTCTAGTGGAGAATCACATACAAAGTTCCAAGGACCAAAACTAAAACAAAAAAGAGCAGTATTTTGTATTTTCTGTTTTTGCTGCTGAGCTTTGGAACCAACTGGAGATATGCAGAAACTGTTGCTGTTCCTGTAAAACAAGTGTGAAAACACTGCATTTACTACAGCTTAAAATTCAAAGACTATTTTATTTTGCTTTTGCTGTTCATTTGTTGAAATCAGAATACTTTTTTCTTTTCATGTAATGCCTGACTTTTATGTATTTTTCTTTACTTCCTCTATTTTTCTGTGAAGCACATTTAATTACCTTGTGCATGAATACTGATATAAAAAATCGTGCCTTACCTTAGAAATGTGTACGTAAAGATATTTATTTAGGTCTCGCATTGATTTGTAAACTTATACTTGCTTCTCCCATGCTGCTCTGGCTTTCATTTTTAACTTCAACACTAGATGTCGCTGTTTGGTGCAACATTGACTACTGTCGTGTTGAACTGTAGTGGCATGACAGGTGCGGTCTGCCTTGTTTTTGCTCTTTCCTCAGATTAAATAGACTTATGTCTTTTGATGTTTTCTGAGGGGACTAAGGTTGCTGCGAAGAGAGGAAAAGTAGTTTGCTGAAATCCCTTTTCACTCTCAAAACATTATCACTGCAATACAGAGGCAATCACCCTGTGCTCTCAGAGTGTCTGGATGTTTCGTCCGTGCTGTGTTGGAAGCCAGCCAGCCTCTCACTGTAAGGCAAAGCACAAGGATGGCCTCCTTTTTTTTTATTTTAAAATACAAAATTGTATTGCCATCGTTGCCTGAGGTTATGTAGAAAGAAACTCTTGTGGTGTCGTCAGTTTTATTCTTTCCCACTTAGCAATGTAGAACCAGACTTTGCTGTTTGGTTGGTCCCTCTGTCATGTCTCAAAGTGTCGCCCTTGATCTCTCAAAATCTTTAAGCTGTACTTTTATTTCACATTCCTTGCAGCAATCAGAGGGACGAAGAATAACAATTTTAATGAAGTAGGCTGGAGAGAAAAATGAAGAGGGTATATTCCTGATAGGCTGCTCTCCAACTTTGTCTGGGGCTGATGAACTTCAAGTAATCAACTTCTCTTGAGGTCAAATGCACTAGGTCCACTTCCTGCCTTTTACCTTCTCAATGTCGCTCTGCTTTGTGATTTGATATTTAACTTCTTCATTTTCTTTTCATCAGTGGTCCTATTGTACTTCGTTGCAGACCTCTCGCTGCTTATGATTTGACAGTTTGCACTCTTTGTCCTTCACTATTCGCTGCAACACATTGTTCCACATTAGTCCACTGCCTGCATCAGAAGAGACCTGAATATAGGTTTACAGCAGTTTACCAACCACATTCAACTACTGTAATGAACAGTGTCAACCTTAAATACACAAAGTGCTCCAACATTTAGATGTTTCTTTGTCAACACATCTAAATCACACACGGTTCTTTAGCAGGACTCTGTACAATTTGAGTGCATGAGTTGGTAATTCAGCCATTTGATTCAGGTGTGGTGGACACATATCTAAACTCTGTCAAATCAATCAAATTTTATTTGTATAGCATATTTCAGCAACAAGGCATTTCAAAGTGCTTTACATCAGTAAAGCACTACAGTACACCAGCCCTCGAGGACCGGAGTTTGACACCCTTGCTGTGGGATCTGAAGAGAGCTTAATGGTGGGTTGTATCTACTTATGACAGACGGTCAGTTTGACCAGCTTGCCTCAAGATTTAAGACAAAAATACACTGGGACTGCTGGAGTGCAGGATGCCAAATGACGCATTTTAGTTTTGGCGTTAAAATGCAGTAGTGCTGAAGTGCAATGAGACAGAACACATCACTGGACTTCAGGCAGTTACTTTCTTCAGTAACAATGACACTTGAATAGAATAAAATGCCTTCGAAGTTTCGTTCAAAAATTTGCAATGGGAGATGTTCCCACACATTTTCTGCAAAGAACGGTATTAGTACATTTTTGTACTTAATTTGATACCTATAGTGATTCTGCGATGCTTACCTTTTGTATGAAAGCTCACATGGTGAATAATCAGAGGTTAAATACAGCCTAGAAAGGAGTTTTTCTGTTTGCCTACATGAGAAAACAATTTCATGTAAGGCACTCTATCTAGTCATTCAGAAAATGACTTTAAGTTCTTCTCCCTCAAGGGGGTTCTGCAGGTATTGAGCCATGGGGTGCTGTTAAAGAAAATTATACCTTTTAGCGCCTCTTGCACTTAGTTATTTACTCAAAAGTTTTTGTAAGAACCTTCTACAGTATGACAAATTGTGAGAAGCCTTGGATCACTGACAAGTGATGTTAGGAAATGGCAGCTTTCCTAATTATGTCCTGTCAGCATCAATTTATCCTCACCTTAACTTCATCTCAGGCATCTCTTCCCTGCTGCTTGCTGTTTGCTGTCTCTCTTCAGCCTGTGTAAGCTTGGCACTGTTCACCTACTGAGCCATGCAATGCAGTCACATACTGTACAATTTAATACAGCACAATGGGGCATATTGTTGCCTGTCTTCTTCTGCTGACAAGCACTAGGTCATCACTAATGGGTGGGCTGGTCCAGGGGAAATTGAGGATGAAGGCGCTGACGGCCTGCATGACTTTGTCCTCTTCCAAAGAATCAATCTGTCATGAGGGTGAAGAAAGCAGCAGTCATCCAAAACACTGACATGAGGATTGAGTGATTGTTCTTTGGTCGAAGCCTTAAAAAACAGACACATAGAGGATAAATGGGTGAACAGAATCAAAGTTAAGGCTTTATCAAAAGGAGATAGTTGGATTCCTGTTTCCAGTGTCTTCTGCTATTACTCCAGAGACATTGCTACATGTGAGTCACCTTCTTGGAATGGTAATTGACCACCTTCCCAAGCTGTTGCATGATATCAAACCTAAATTACTAAAAAAGGATGTTGACAGTTGTGATATGCGTCATGTACTGAAATAGGTTCTCCACTTGTGTAACTGGGCCAGCGCAGAACTGCTAATGAAAGTGTTGCCTTCCTCACTTTTTCATGTTGTGCAACCTTTAACCCTGACTCAGCCTGGTGAGTGGCACAGTTGATTACCGAGCGTCTGAGGAAGTGTAACCATTAATGCTTGACCTTTAAACAAACTCACTGTTTTGCCCTTTGCTGAGCTCTCATCTGGATATATGTAGAGGCAGAACTGAATCTGGCATCAGGCTCTTTCTTTCCTCTGTACAAAGCATTCTACAGTATTACAAAAACAATGTCTATAAGAGAAAAGGTCTGACTTAGGTTGTATTTATGATGAATAAAAAAGTGGCAAGGAAAACTTGTATCAGATGATATGTTTATTTCTTGAATGCATCATATTTATACAGGGTACTTTGTATGATTTTAATATTTTTTAAATGTAGCATAACATTTATTCCAATGTGTGTTTTAACTTAAATTTGTTTGTTCTCATCACAAAACAATCCTAAATTGAAAAATCCATTATCTCTTCTGTGTAAATCACAGAATGACTTAATGGCGAGGATTGATATGAGGGATTGCAGCAAATACAGTGACTTGATTAGTCAAATGACACATTTTATTGAAATATGCCTAAACAATCATGATGCTGTCCTCTACCAGTGAGGAAAATGTCAAAACATTTCATACTGTGCTTCATAAGTAGTGGAGACGAGAAAAATGAGGACTAAAATGTAGTTTTGCCTTTGGCCAACAGCTGAGGCTGATTAACAGAGGTGATATGAAGCTTATCAGACATTTTCAGTTTCCTATCTCCTTAATTATGTCTTGGGAGAAAGAGGCAGGGCTGGAGAGAGCCTATTTCCTCAAATGTGTACAATAAGGTCATTTATAGCGCAATAAACAGACAGAGGAATTTTAGTTATTAGTGACTTGATTTATAGTGCAGGTTACACCCAAAATAAAGCAATTGGTTGGCATTTAATCAACAAAATCTGTAATAAAAATAAGACCATTTCCAAGATATTTTATAATGCAGTCTCTGTTCTCATTTTAATTTTTAGATGAGCTTTGCAGATTTTTTTTCTCTGGTCTATTGAACCTATGCAACAATACTTTTAAAAAATATTAATGGCTTCAGTTGCCACTAATTCTGCTCCAGCTCCTATTAATTTTGAATGGATGAGAAAGTATTTCCCTCCCTACAGATTTCAACTGATTATCCTTTTGATGTCACAGACATGTTTCAAGTCCTAAAAGTTCTCCCAGAGAGACTTTAATAATAATTAGAGAATCAACAGATGAGTACATTAATTAGGAAAGAAAGTTATCCAAATCAACTTGGTCAAATGTGGAAAAAGTAATTTCCCCCTAACTGCTGGTGGTTCCACAACTGCAGTAACTCTTTCAACCATGTATGATTACTAAACGGTTGAGGAAAAATAATTCTTTTACATCACTGTGGAGGAGGTTTGGGTCACTCTTCTTTAAAGAATATTATTAATGCAGTCACCTTGTAGCATTTTTAAGGTGATGACGCAGCATCTGACTTGTTATACAAGTGTGGACTTTGACTAGGCCACACCAAAACATTAATTAATTTTTTTTGTCATTTTGTCACAAAATGACAAAAAAATTATTAGAGTGGACCTAATAAGTCCACTCTAATAAGAGTGGACTTATTAGTCCCATTCTCTTGGGTCAAGAGAATGGGTCAAGCATTCTCTTGACCCAAAGCAAGAGAATGCTTTGGGTCATTCTCTTGCTTGATAACCCTATTGTGTTTAACTGTGACATATTCCTGGAGGAGGCCACTAGACAACCCTCAATAAGTTCCTCTGCCATTCTTTGTTCCTCTCTCCTGAACAAAGTCTTTGAAGGAGCTACTGCTGCCACTAATTATACGTACTCTGTTTTTCATCGAATGGACTTTAAAACGTTCTCAGGGCATGTCTGTCAATAGGGTGTAACGGTACCTGTTGCTAGATTAGGAGGAGGGATTGGTGCAAAGTCAAACCTTCATGTAATCGGCTTGACTTACTTAAATATAAAAGTTTTTTTTTCGTTTTACCCCTAAGGATAATAAGCTGAACTTGACTGGGCTATAACTAGGAATGAACTGAAATGTCTGCAATTTGAATTTTAATTTATTGTCCATTTCAGAGGTGTCCAAAATCAGCCCTCAAGGGCCAGTATCCTGCATGTTTTAGTTCCCTTTCCAGCCATAGTTGCTGCCTCCTCAGCATGTCAATGTTCTGCCTAGGCGTGGTAACGAGCCATCATTTGATCCAGGTGTGTTGAACCAAGCAGATAACTAAAACATGGGATTTTCTGTTTTCTGTAGAATATGAAGCATGTCAATACAGTGAACCTTCGCTATAACGCGGTTCACCTTTCACTGCCTCGCTGCTTTGCGGGTTTTTTTGTGCAGTTTATTTTCACAGTGCATTGTGTTCTGCATCCTGATTGGCTAAACAGTTTCCGCGCTTCTTCTCTACTTGTGTGCCAATAACGTTACGGTATTTAAATATACGTAATACAGCTCGGAAAATTTTGGCAAATATTTTTGCCCAGAGGAAAAAACATCGACAACAACTACCGACAACTATGTTCTTCTCTTGAAAAAAAACTCCGCAACGTCTGACTGTGGCCGCAGCGTCACAGTCAGACACATAGTGAAATATGCCAGTCACAATTTGTCCTAGTGTACTTCGTATTGATGATTAAAATTATTCTACTGTAGTTATTGGTAAGAAAGCATCCTATTTGTTAAAAAAAATGCTTGGTCCTGAAAATAGGTTTTGTTCTTTGGTTTCAATGTAGACTATTTAATTATGCTGTATAATCATTGAGAAAAATAAAGGTAACTACTTCACGGATTTCGCCTATCACGGGTTCTTTTCAGAACGCAACCCCCGCGAAAAACGAGGGTTATATATATATATATATATATATATAACACCTATATATAGAAACACCTATATATAGGTGTTTCTTTTTTCTGTCAAGTTTGATGGAACTGTCATTGTCAGATCTTATCTGATTTCTTGTAAACAAGATCATGTAAGCTCCAAAAGTTTAGTGATTTCAAAAAAATGTTCAGACATGCTGTAGAAACTTCTCACTTTTAGTAAGTGTCACCTTAACAAACTGAGTGTTTAATTAGCCGACTGCCTGACTACCCCACCTAATGTCACAGCATTATACTTCAATCACAAAAATACCAAAAAATACATGTTTTGGACAGTGAAAATCTAATTTTAATGGGTTGTTTAGTTTAATATTTGCATAAGCTGGTATTGTAATGACAAATTAATTTTTCCTATCAGTCATTCTACAACATGCATCGACCGATAGCAGTCCAATACTTGACTAACTCAGCTGCTTTAAAGAAAAATTATACTGCATTCTACTTATTGCACTTCATTCAATATTCTCCTTTAACTTGACTAATTCAGTTCACAGAGCTGCTCAAATGTCCTCACAACACATTGCCTAAAACATGTAGAACCGTAGATTGCATTTTTAATGAATTATCAGACTCAGACTGTTTAGTTTAGAGCATGGCTAACATTAAAAAGATTTATTCGTGCTTTGGTATATCTGAAAGTTAATTTGAGTCATAACCCTCTCCTCAGGGGTTCCAGTTGTTCAAGTTAATTTGTACATTTAATTTTTTTTTAATAAATGCCCAACAGTGTAAGGATTTTAGCTTAAACTAGAGTTGATATTGAGTTAATTTACATTGAGAAAAAGCCTTTTCCAAGTTGAGCTATATACAGAAAAAAAAAATCCTCTTAATCATGTTTTTATTTCTCTATCTGAGATGTCAGTGCAAAGGGGATGGAAGAGAAACAGTATGTGGAGCAGAAGGTAGGAACATGGCTGGCAGCAGCAGGGTTTATTAAAGGTGTCAGTGTACAGCCTCTCCTTTGTGCCACGGAGACTCTTGTTTGAGTTTTAATTGGCTCACAGACGGTACATGTTGTATAGATAGTTGTGTGTTTTTCCCATGACTGCCCCTAAGTGGCTGTATGCGTGTCGCTTTTCTGTGTGCCTGAAGGGTTTGTGCGGTGTTTGGTAAATTAATGTGAATCTACCAAAGCTTTTAGCAATCAAAAACTCATTAAAATGTTTGTGCCACAATGACACTATCCCCAGAACACACAAAAAACACCCCTCAATGTTTGGTGCTGCCTTCGTTGTTACGCAGACATGAATCCTCCCACTGGTGTGAAGCTCACTTTTTAAGAAACCAGTTAAATATTTGTTTTTGTTCTGATATGAAATGTCATACAAATGTTAATTAAATGTTAATCAAACATCCTAAGAAAAATAATGTCATGAGGACTTACAAATGATATATACACGGCCTGATTGGTGGCCTTTTCTGGAGTTCGTTCTTCCCTGGAGACGCCTTTTCCTTTCTCTCCATGAGAAGAGATGTTGAAGATGAGGCAAGGGAAGCTACGTGCCACAGACACATTATTTCGCCTGCCTAATTAAAATGAATGTCAGTTCTTCCCCTGCCGAGAAGTGCATCAATCTCCCCCCCGCGATAGGCCCGGGGTGAGTCTTACCCTGTCAGTGCCTGCCAGCAGTGCCATCCTTTTCCAGATGGATGTGGCGCCCTGGCAACCGGAGAGACGATTGGTGATGATGTTTGAACATCTAATCGTTGTCTTGTGAGTTCAAACTCAAACTTAGACCCTGCTGTCTATGTAAAGCAGTTTCAGCGAGGAAAGCAAAGGTTTTGATTAAACACAGTTACCAAATGAGGTGCTAAGAGCCACTTTAAACCTGAAGCAGCTGTAGCAGGCCCATTTAAGTTATGCTTTTTTATTTGCCCGCTTATATGTAGAGCAGAATAGCCAAGTCTTGATGGTATATGAAACAATCCATGTGTTCAATCAAATACCTTTGCAGGACTATTTTTAGAGAAAAAAAAAATGAAGTGTCTTTACCTGGCAACAGTATTTGCACAGTTGGTAGTCATAAATTTACATATTATCACAAACTTATACTGATCAACATTTTTATCACAATGGGAATGAGGAATGATTTGCCATTTTGATGAGGAATTAATAACCATCTGACCATTACTCTATTGCTTTCATATAACAATACCAACATTTCTGAGCAAATGTAGATGGAAATGTCACTCCGATTGGTCTGCTATTGTAGATTTATATAAAAAAGACATCAAAAAAGAAATGGCGGCTTACATCCATACCCAATGAACATTTCCACATTTTATCACATAGCAACTACAAACGTAAATTTTTTTAAATTGGCATTATAGATAATTCTAACACAAAGTAGGGCATTCTTGTGGAAAGCAACATGAATGCTGCATAACTGCCCCAGTTATAAATTTTCCTCGGAATGTGTGGGATGTCATTAGCAGGCACACATTTTAGAGTGTGAGCCAGCCCACAGCATGATTCTTGTGCTTCACGTTATCCTGCTTCTTGTGCGTTCTTTCTCCTGCATTGTTTTTCTGGCTTCTTTTGTACCCGGCAGGCAAAACTGCCGACTGTAGAGGTGTTTAGTTCCAGAGCTATCTAAGAGGTATGAGCAGTTAAAAAATGTGCAGCACTTTTATGCACTGCATCAGCTAACAAATTTCTCGCAAGCACTCTGTGGAAATATATTCTTTATTAACATTTTTTTTAGCCTTTTATAATGCATGCAGAAGTAAATCTCTATGAGCGTATGTCTTTGCAATTTTAGGCCCAGAGAAAGTAATTTGAGTTCTACCAGCACTTCATGTTTGTTTGTTTATGAAGAACTCCAGTAATGCCAACATTCTGCATTTTTGACCCAATTCGAAATTCTCTAGGATGCAGAATTCATCATGATGCCTTCACTTAACCCATGATAGAAGTTGTTTGCACTTTTAAAAAATTACTGCAAATAATAATAAAAAATAAAAACCTCCCATAACCACTGTGTCGCAGAAAAACTGTTTATTCACTGGTTATTTATTGTTTTATTATGCAATGCTTCTAGCTATGTTGTAACATACGTTACATATTTTGGTCAAGAGGTAGCTTTTAGGGTTAAAACATATTATTTTGAGTTACATTATTTTCAGTGGAGAAGTGTGTTTCCTAATGCACTAATATTTAAGATATAGACAGTATGTTGAAATGAATTAAATTTGTCTTTAGACGTTCAACTGTGCATTGTTCTCCAACTAGTTTTACAAAACAAAAAAACGCAACAGTGGGATTTAATGTTCACCATTACCCTGGCTGAAACAGTTTATGGTTCTTGTCCTATTGGAAGCTGAAACAAAGACTAATTTTGTTGTTCTCTGTCATGTGACTGATGATTGTGGTTTATATGATAATTATGTGATTGCAAAACATAATATAATTTCTGACTTTCCTAAAGTCTATCCCCTATAGAAAAGATATCTATTTTAGATTGCATGGCATTTTACTCAATACTGAAATGTCAAACTGCCAGTGGTGATGTATGGGGAAAAAAAAAATCTGAGGATCCATAAAGCGTTGCATTAAACTTTTTGTCAATACAGGCACTGGGTGGTATACCTTACCCATTATTAAACCAAGCGCAAGTGACTAACTCAGCGACTCAGTGCTGGAAGCAGCTGTTTAAACATGTTCAGTTTAATTAGAATGAATAGTCTCCGTGTTAAGTTTTATTTGAGGTTTTTCAAATTGTGGTTCTTAAGTCAAAATACTCTATTTTTTAGAGTCTTGGCTAATTTGAGAAATTAAGAAAGTGACAGGCACTTAGTGCCTGAAGCCTGTAACATGACATTGTGATGTTTGAAAGGCCTTTACTAATGGTGCCTCTGGTTAGTTGCTCTTTGTTTGACGATTCTTCTTTAGTTGCTTTCAGCAGGAAGAGTGCATCTTAGCTAGGAAAGGAGCGAATGATTATCTCAGCAATTGTAGATTTCTTTTCTTCAAGTTGTTTTCTAACAAAATGTCCCCACAGTATGTTGAGAATCATTGTTCATCTGTACTGTTAAGTGAAACTAAATGCTGCCAAGTCAAGTCCGCTGCATCTGATAAATGTGAACCGACACAATGTCACTCCAAACTTAAAAATTTACCCAGCTGCTTCTGCGTCCTGTCATGTCATTAATAAATGCTTTTGCCCTATTGCCACTGGGCAACATAGACGCCCAAGCCATCACAGATCATATTTCCAGTTTTGGACCTGGGTGCGAATTACACAGAGGCTTGACAGTTTTCCAGGATGTGAGCATGGTCTGCTGTAAAAACACAGTGTGCAAAATTAAATTTTCTTTGTTTGGACAGATAAAAATAAAAAGCATCAAGCATATGACTAAATTCAAATTCAAAAATAGTTTATTAACCCCAAAGGGAAATTAAATTAAACCAAATAAAGGCGGATTTAACAAATCGAAATACAAAATGTGCAAAGCCGTACAAAGACCAAAAGCAATTACAAATAAATCACCTTTCAAGGCATTCTTTTGCTGTAGGCAAGTGAAATATGTGAAATGACTGAATAAAGAATCAAAAGGTTATGCAGACCAAAGACAGGATCTTTTTAGAAGTTTGCTGGCTTTTTTATTTGCATTGTATATAGGGTTTGAAACAGAAAGATTGGAAACTGTGACAGACATATGGATTAATTAAAACTTAAACAGTATAGTGCGATCTCATACAATTAAATGTACTATCATGCACTATTTGTCTCAATCAATTTTGTTACAATATGAGCAACCACTTACAGAAGTGATGTCAATAAACCTGCCTGAGAAGGGAACCAAACTTTTATCAAAATCTTTAATTTTCAGAATGAGCAGTTCTGAGAACAACATAAATACTTCAATTTCCTTTGATAGAGTACACAGGATTTTGAATTCATATGGAGTATGTGTGTATATATAAATGTGGCTATATTAAAATATCGGCAGTCAAGACCTTTTAAATTAATGATCTTGATGCATGTTCTCTCAGTCCTGTAAGGCTTCTCCTTCTGAAGTATAAGTAGAGGAGGCTACGGGCCGGTTCTTGTCACAGGGTCTTGGCTGAAATAATGACTTGAGCAGCCCAACAGACTGCAGTAATGGTAATAACTGTCAGACTTTGTCTTCCACCAATGCCCACATCCTCCTAATTTAGGAATAATTCTTGCTGCACTCTAGAAAGCCCCAAGTCACTGAATATCTTTCCAATTTCTCTGAGTTTCTCCAAAGATATGTCTTTGCAAAGTGCTTTATCTCAGCTTATTGCAAGCTTTCTCTTTCTTACCCCCCTAAATCTGGACATATTCAAGGAAGTCAGGCAAAACGTCACACATCAGGATGTGTGGCTGTTTCAATGATTGCTGATATTTCGGTGGTGAATCAGGCTGGTGTAGTGCCTCTGCTTCCAGCTCTTCTTGTCGGCTGGGAAACGTTTTCCATCGTCTTTGATGTGCAGAACTTGTCCTCCGCATACAGTTAAATAATATTCCCCTCTCCCACATCTTCTTAATGCCCTGTAGGAGTTAGATGATTACCCTTCCTGCTTCAGGTCATAGTGGTGGAGTCTTTGTTTCTTCCCCTTTAAATGTTTGAAATAGGCAATTTCATTATTTGTCTGGAAACAATGCAGCATTACTCTTCTAATCCATTTCGATGGATTTTCCCCTTAGAAAATGTTTTGTTACATGGAGCAATTATGTGTGAAGTGACATTGCCTGTTATTGTTTTCAGTCGAACTTTATGAAAAAGTTTCCTCCCTTCTTGTTTGCGCCTTAGGCCTACGTTTTTAATTCTTCACTTCCAAGCACACTCTGGAAACATGTGCAGGCTTTCTTCCTAACTGAAACTTAATGGCTTGTTTTGAATATAGCCTTTAACACTCAAATCAGCAGTGTAATCACACTTTGGGGAAATAACCCATTGATCATTCTGCCTGTTTGGACATAATGGCCAGCCTTACAACAAACTTTTAATTCAAACGACAAAATCTCTGATTAATTCAAATATTTTTTCACGTCCATAACACTCAAAGTGCAAAAAGTTATACTTCTTCTAAAATATAGTCATTGATTTAACGTCTCATTGCTGTCACCAGCCAGCATGCAATTGATTAAGGCTCAGTGTGTTACTGTGGCGCTCAGAATAAGTCGATTTTTCCTGGCCTTTTTTTTTTTTTCCATTTATGTCTTCAATAAAAATATTCAACTTATGCATACATTGGCTAACTACCTCCTGCTGTGCTCTGATTTTACCACAAAGCCATTAAAAGCCTTGTACCTGCATATAAATATGACATTGCTGTACTTTATTCAAGAAGTTTTGTGACATAGTTTTATTGTTAGTGGTTCTGAGATGTACAGATTAAAAGATGAATAATAGAAAGTTTTTCGCACGCACTTCTGAATGGGGTTATTATAATCTTTGTTTTTATAAAACTTTGAGTCTCTGACATTCCTTCTTTCATGTTTTTTTGCCAGCCCAAGCTGTCAACCCTCCATGCTGTTCATCTGTAGATCCTGCTCTCTCAAAGCACTTTAAAACACCACCACACTGAGATCATGACAGGGATTAATGCAGTTTTTACTTTCACAAGGAGCTGTTGCATAATTCTTCCAGTTTATTCTAACACGATGTTCGAGCCTTAAGAAATTGATAAAAAAAAATCCAAAAATCCACTGTGGCAAGAGAAGTATAACCTCTCTTACCCAGTTGTCCTAAGATTTTTCGCGTGGGGCAGTGGATCCGCACTACATTTTTGTTGGAAAAATTAGCTTTACAAAGTGAGTTATACACACACATTCTGATATCTTCAGTTTATTTTTTGATTTAAACATTTGTGAATTAATATTTTGCCTTAGTTGGTATTTACACGAGCTGTGTCTTGTCTTTTTGTCCTCATTTGTACTTACTGTGAGGACTTTTGAAGAAAAAGTCATTCATAGTTTCTTATGTTGGGGAAGACTGAAAATCTGTGATAAGAACTGAGTGTGGGGCAGATAAAAGGCTGCTAGCGTCCCAGCAGAAAAGGCCCCTTGATTGGTCTTTTGTCTCCTCTTTTCTCTCACGGCTCAGCCAGGCGTCTCTGCTACCGAATCAGTCCTGCAATAAATACAGTGAATAATATAAGAAATTATTTTTATGTGATATGCTGGACACTCATCTTACTCTTTCGGCGTGTTCTATTGGAATGCATACATTTTAGAGATGAAGCGTGTGTGTGGTGAAGGCGGGCAGGCAGGGTTTGAGTGGAGAAGGAAAACATTCAATTAAATTTCCTCGCAATTTTTACCGGCTTCTTTCTGGGCCATAAAAAAACTTTGGCTCATTGCATCATTTTATCATAACTTTGGAACTGAAATAGTTTAATTTAATGTTTCACATAAAACATTTTATTAATTTGACCTCATAAGATAGGAAAACAGCAATGTTTCAGGAAGGATCACACATCTATCTGTTTAATGGGTGCCATATATTTTTGCAGTTCCAGTTTTGAGAAAATGTTGTTAATATCTGTGCTTCTTGGGGATAAAATCATAGTTTTAGGATGGCTACGTGTCCAAGGAGATGGGGTGTTGATCAGCTTTAGGGACCTCTTAAAACTTTAAAGCGGTAAATGCACATCGTGAAACAAGTAGGTCCTTTTTGTATTTGGGTCAAGCATAGCTATGACTTTACTAGTCATATATATGACTAGTAAAGCCACTTGTTTCAGAGCCACAAATCAAATACACAATGCAGCTGCTGTAATCTGAGATTGGTATATTCAAGTAGAACTAAGGGAAGGACAACAACAGACATATGAAGTGTTAAAGGGTTTATATAAGGTGTTTGTTTACATAATAATAAAAAGCGAATATTCAGATCTCTTTAACCTTTAGATTTTGAGCGCTCCGTCCCTGGAGTGCAGTATTTCTTGCACTGTTCAAAATGTCAGCTCCATTAACCTATCCGAGCACTCGACTTTGGGTTTTGTTAATTGGTCAGCAAGATTACTTTGCATAATGCAAAATAAATTGACATTTGAGTCTGCCTTCAGCAGAGATTGCACTCGTTAGTCTTTGCAACAACGAACAAAATGATTGTCGCTTTTGTTTAGCTCATAAAGACCTCTTGTGGCTAAATTAATTATAAGTGTTGTCAAGATGAAAGGATGATTTTTGAAAGGCAACAAAAGTTTCTGGAAATAATAAATAAAAAAAAAATCAGAGGACTTACAGTACAAAGTATTTGCTCCCCTGCTGATTTTTGTTACTCATACGTGTTTCAGACCATCAAACAGATTTTAATACTACATTAAGATAACCAACCTTAATACAAAAAATACCAAATGATTACTCAAGTTATTTTATCTATGAATGGCAAAGGTCACTTAGCTCAGCATGATAATGTCTGAAATAGTAAATGTCCCCCTTAAGTCTTGAATCAACTTTGATTAACTACATTTTTGGCTTGATTTCACTAGTTTCAACCAGACCTGAGGGACTGGCTTAACTCCAGAAAAAAAGAACAACGTGTTCCCGGCCTGGTTCCGTGGCAATTTAATTCTGATCTAAGCCAGTGAGTCCGAAATGTTGTTTAGCATTGAAAACAATGGGATAGGAATGATTCTGGCCTTGTGTTCTCAAACAACCATGTTCTTTTAGCAATTTAGTCGTCCCTACAGTTTTTTTTTGTGGTGTCATACGCAGCTCCAGCTCTCCTGCCGTGCGCTGCCAGTGAAACACAGTACATCAGATATGACTCCCTGACTCAGTAAAGTGATATAGAGCTGTGTGGAAATGGATTAAATCAATTGGTGGAGGCAAAATTGTTGCTTTCATTTGGGCTTCTTCACACGAAGCTCACCGGAAATCAACCATTGGAAGACATTTTTCTGACTGGTTTTCAATCTCAGTATAAGCCTATATTGTACTGAGATTGAGTTACTTTGTCATAACCTTGAGTTATGCCAAAGTTATGACTGTGTTTTGAATTTCAATCAAAATGTGTAATTAGCAAGTGAAATTTGTATTTTCATGATTATTTTGATTTTAATAGATAAACTTAACTTCCCAGCCTGCACTCTACTGCTTTATAACATTCTACTCATAGCTTGCTAACTGTAGTTTTACAACAGTATCCCGTAAAAAATGATCAATTATACTCATTTAGCTTCTTCACAATGTTATCTCTCTTCACCAGGTTATGCTTAATTGTTAAACAGTTTTAAATTTTAATTTTGCTCATAGTTTAAAGTAAAACAATCTCTTATTGTTTTACAATGTATGTTTTTCATTCCAAAGGTCTAAGCTGTAGAAGCTGATAAATCATTTACTGGTGCAGTTTTTTTCTATGGTCACTCGGTAGAAATTGTTAAAATTGATTCTAAATTATTACCCGCAGTTCTTGTTTTTCATATTATACCTGGTTAAAGGTTCTGTATGACATTTAGATTAAATATAGCATTTATATGAGTAATGATCCGCTGCATCGGATTTTTGTATGAGGCATACAAGTTGTGATTAGGGGAATTGTACTCCCTCAGTGAACCATAATATGTTGTGCTTTCTTCTAAATTAACAAGGACTTGAAGGTTTTACTGTATGGATAATATATACTGTCCCACATTTGATTGATTGTAATAGTTTAAGGCTCAGTTTTTTAATCAATTTGGCAAAATCTCATGTTTCTGCTGGGGATGATTTAAAGCAGAAGACTTTTCCTCCATTCTTTATGTGTGTGAAACAGAACAGCCCTGTTTCTAAACCGGGTTTATGCAAAGTGAAGCAGCTGAAACCATCTGTAAAATAATACATGGTAACTCCTCCGTCTTTATTTCAAGAAGTTATATTTAAGGTGGCATATTTAGTGGTTAAAACAGGGCTGCATGTTTTTGGGACAAAATGGCATCCTGATGTTATTGTGAACTATTGCAATGATTACTACTTATGTACATTTTTCTCTGTACATTTGGTCTTTTTCATCATAACAATGTCTAATCCTGGTCATTCAGATGTGTTAGCCATGAGCAAAACTCCGTCTTAGTGACCAAATATATCACTGGAAAACAGGTCAGTGTGTATGACTTACAACTGTCATTTTCAATATAGCTCTGTTCCACACATTTATTGTGTGATAATGACAATTTATATGCATTTCAGTTTATTTACATCTGCACATTTAAAAAATCCATTGCTTCTGAAAACAATGCAAAAAAAGTATAGACAACTTTTTGTCCATCCTAGTATCCAAATTATAGTTTTTCCCTAATGTGTATTTTTTTTTTGGGGGAAGAATTCCTAATCCTACATAGTTAGACAAATCCTATAATTCCAGGTGAAATATTAAGCAGAACTGGGCAAGTATCACAGTGTGAATTTTCTTTCTTTTTTTTTTTTTGTTTCTTCCTATATTCTTGTAGCTGTCTGCTACCTCCACATCCCGAGCTGCCTTCTTGCAGTGCCTTCGTTGGGGGATTTGGTGCCCCTTCCAGGAGCTAGCTCACTGGAAAGGCAAAGAGGTACAGCTTGTTCTGCAAGGAGGTGCAAAGCCGAATCCTCTCGGAGTGATGGTCTACAGCACAGAGGCGTCTGTCCAGACTCACAGCCCTGCTGCAGTTTCGGCTCCAAGCACAGTCCAGGTAACACAGAGGGAATGCGCTTGTTAGAGAAATAAGTTATATGGATGTCTGAAAACGTACAGAAAGGTGTTTAGACTAATTACTTTTCTTGTACAACTGCAAGATGGTGCTGTCTCTTTAGAAAAAAAAAAACAAACAAAAAAAAACGCTATTTTTGTTGTGAATTGTCCGTATTGTCAAGTTTCAACAAAGATGTCAGCTTAAAGCTTTGCTCCAAATATTCTAATCACGTTGACTAAAAATTGTCTGGAAGTTACTCCCTTTTAGAACGAGTGTTAAACAAAGAAAAAGTATTAAGATCCTCAGACTTTCCACACCTATGCTGTCAATTATCACATAGTTGTAGTTATTACTGTTTTTTCAAAGTACTTTTTGCACTGTCTCCTACCCTGGTATATTTGCTGTTTCACTGATTACATCCCCTAAGTTGCTCCAGAATCTCTGCTGTTCCTTTTAACTGGAGTTAAAGGGTTCTTTTAACGTTTCTTTTTTTGGGCACTGACATGGCTTAAACTTTCTCCTCTTAAGGAACGCTCGGAGGCAAAGGATGTGATAAGATTTTGGCTGTTTTCCAGTTTGGAAAAGAAGCCATCCAGCCCCAGGGTGTCGCTGAGGACTAAGCAGGAGGATGTGCCACGTCAGAGATCATCACCTTCACCAAGTAAATATCTTCATTTAATTCTTGAGGACTTTTTAACGTCACATTAATTACTGTATAAGTAACAGGGTAAATGACATGAGAAAACATTGTTTTAAAGAAAGTGAAATATTTCTTCCTATTAAAGCTTGAACTTTATTTTTCTTGTAACCATTTGGTAAAATGCACCAATAGGAATTCTGGGCACCATGTTAGATCTCTGTTTTTTGTATATTTATCGATTTGAACCGCTGTTACCAAGTTTAGCTGATTTCTTTTTAAGAATTATAATATATAAGAAAAGCACCAAAAATATTTCTTCCTTGCCTTCCTGCTGTCATTGCTTATTAATTGTGGGTGATATTAAATTTTTTTAAGAAAGACAAAATCCTAAGAAGGATCACATTTCAAGCTGTCTTCAGTATTTCTTTATTACTGGCTGTGAGTATTCCCATTAGGATGTAGATTCTTACCTAAACTTTGAGATTTTCTAAAGCATACACAAATTCATTCTCAGTAATTCACATTCATTTTCTTAATGTTTCTTTTATCTTTATTATAGAGCCATTTATTAGTATTTAGACACAACCACCCCTATTTAGTTTGTAAAGTTAGTTTACTGCTAGGCAAGTGAGTCCTTCCTTCAATGTGTCTGTCCCTCCCTCCCCCTCTTGGAAGCAGCAAGGCCACTGTAGTGACATTCCTCAAAACCACTAATCTGCCACTGAGTCCCTCATCTTATGGTTGGCCTGCAGCTTCACTTCCTTGGACCAGCTGGAAGTCTTCTGGAGGCTTTCTGCTTTGTAAATCCTCTGTTACAAGCTGGATGGCCGGTGCAACCAGAGCTGGCAGCAGATGGAGGAGTGGTTCATGTGCCACCGCACCAAGTTTGCAGGGCATCTGAGTAGAGCGCTACTGCTGTCACCAGCTGCAGTCCGAGGCTGTTGACACCAAGTGCAGCCATGTGCTGAAGAATTTACTGGAGTGGCAGCTGAACATTCTGACCTCGTATAAATTTCATTATTTTATCTTGACAATGCGACACATTTGTTTATTTTTTACACAATTCTGACCTAAATGAACCTCAATCAGCGGAAAGTAGAAAAAAGATGCTTCTGAATTTCTCCTGCCCTGCAGAGCGCCGTCATTCTGCCCCGAAGAATTAAGCACGCCGGTTCCACAATATCCTTGCTAAATGAAGTTTTGAATCCCGAGCTTTAAAAAAAGTCTCCCGCTAAAACCGAGTTCTGATTAAATATTCTATGGCCGCTCATACCCGCGAATAAATAATGTGCCACTGTCTGCATGTCTTATCGAAGGCTATACTGCTGATTTGTTGTGATTCTGTTGGTGAATTGATTTAAAAGTGTGGTAACGCAGCCACTCAATCCCAGCGACGCATTAGGAACTCGAGTGAACCCTGGTTGGGTAATTGATTATTTCCCTCCTAATGAGACTGTTTACTTATCTCAGGAGAGAAGAATAGCGCTGATCAGGGCTTGCGTCACAAGAGTGCAGAGAAGGCTTTTGGCTGCATCTATTGACGACATCTTAATCAGTGTTCAAGTGCTTTTACAGAGTTACAAAAGGAGACTGAAGACTTGGGCTTGTTTTAAAAAAAAAGTGATATTATGAATATTTCTTTTGATTTCAACATCTGGTTGATGTTGGTGATCTCTGATGGATTTATTCATTCCTTTCTTTGCTACACAGTCATCTTTACGTACAATAAGACATCTTCCATGATAGGGTGTTTTAAACCTATAAAAATGAACCACACAAAGATCACGAGTTTTTTTGCCTTCCTTTGCAAAGGGAGAGATCGCTGGCCCTCAAACCGCTCAGGCCGAAGGTCAGAGAGCTCTGACTCCCTCACAAAAGGGTGGGCAGTTTATTGAGAGAAAAGTGAAACTTTGGAGAGTGGAGGAAAAAAAGTGAAACTTTGGAGAGTGGAGAAAAAAAGTGAAACTTTGGAGAGTGGAGAAAAAAAAGTGAAACTTTGGAGAGTGGAGAAAAAAAGTGAAACTTTGGAGAGTGGAGGAAAAAAAGTGAAACTTTGGAGAGTGGAGAAAAAAAGTGAAACTTTGGAGAG
>CAEGAE010009524.1:0-14051 GCA_903067095.1 Girardinus metallicus | reverse complement strand
TATATTTAGTGTTGAAATAGATGTATATATATTTTTTTCTGTTTTTTGGTTTGTTTTTTTTTTTTTTTTTTTTGGGGGGGGGGGGGGGGGGGGGTGGTTGCCTTCCTTTCATTTTTGAAACATGCATTTCTCTGTCTCTCCAAATTTCACAACACTAGTCGTTTTTGTCTGAATAATAATGAGAAGAAATTCAGCAGGTGTGCTTTCAGCCAGAGAAGCAATGGCACCCCTGGGGAGTGAGCCGATGCCTTCGAGAGTCAGAGTAAAGTTCTTGACGACGATGCGTTGAAACGACAACAAACTTTTCAACTCGAGTTTTTCGGGCAACAAATGTTTTAAACTGGAACAAGAATATCAGATCGTGTTAAAGTAGGATGAATCGTCTCAGATGCCGACACCGTTTTCATGTCTGCTCTGGTGAATGATATCCAACCATGTCAGGGCTCACCTGCTTCTGAGATAATTGCTGTTAGCGTTGAGCTGGTAGGGATTAGCCAGACTTTCAGGCTTACACCAAAGTCACCATCTGGACCATTTACCATTTCTACAACCCTACTTGAGGAAGCCTTTTTTTTTGGCTCCGGGTAGCCTGCATCCTATTTTTCTCTTTATGCTGCTTGTAAAGGAGCCATATGGAAGGAGAGACCTGGCTGCAGCCACACTGGCTCGCCTCTGTGGTCTTAATATTTCAGAGTGTTAGACATCAAGGATCTTTCTATGCTGCTTCGAGAAAAAAAAAGAAAAAAAAAAAAAAAAAAAAAAGCAAAAATCTGCTGGAACTGGAAGCAATGGAGAAAATAGAAATCTATAAGTGTAGTCTGACATTTTAGAGATTATTAGGACTAGTCATGGCACACAAATCTTCCTGTGAAAATGTGACCTCGAAAAATAAAACAAGCAGCCTTATTACGCCGGAAATCATTTAGCTGGTAGCAGACGGCTAAGCTTCCCACAGTTTAAGCAGGTGCAGTTAAAAACAGCCCAAGGTTCCCTATAGTAAAAATCACTAAAACTTGGCAAACTCTCCATTTCCTGCCTGTTCTTTGCTTGCATGAGGACAGCTGTGTTTAAGTTTTCTCAGCTGAAGGTGAGATTAGAAAAAAACCGAAAGAGCGCCTCATCAAACTTGCAAAACAAAAATAAATCATACTCAAGAAGCAGAATTCTATTTTTTTTTTTTTTACAATTGTCATAAAAATTAAAAATCTATTGAAGATTCTTTGAGGGTTTTTCAGTGGGAGGTAGAGTAAATCCACACATTTCAGATTTTTCTTGTAGAGGAATGTTAAAACTTATGCCTCACTTCCTTACACAATTATGTACCACTTATGCGTTAAAAAAAAGTTGATTATACAATAATTAGAAAATGCTTCACCAATCAGGTAACCAAAATATGATCAATAAGAAGTGACTGTTTGAAGATGAAGGCATTCAAACAGAGTACCACAAAGATGTCTGGTTTGCTTATTAATTTCCTGATACAACAGAAGGTTTTCTACGATCATTTGAATTAGTTAAAGAAAAAGATTTTTTTTTTAAATGATTTTATTTATTGTTATCTATTCATTACTATGATAATTGATTCTGGGAACACAAAAGGCCTTTTCTGAATCCCCTGAAGATCTTGACAGCTCACCGGGTGGTAAACAGAACACACCCGTGTGTGTGTGTGTGTAATCTGAACACGCTTTCTTCCAAGATCGCCGTGTCACCTGCAAACAGGACGACTTACAGCTTTCTTTTTGCCACTCCTGCATAAAGTGGGTGAATCTAACCTCTCTTAGGAAGATATGTATTGGTTGGTTTGTAGTTGTGCCAGATTCCTCCAAAAGTTTGTTCACCAATATGCTTCACCAAACCTCTTTGGCCTTCACAGAACACCACCATTCATGCCGAAATACTATTAAAGATGTCAGGATAAAAAGATCGTAAAACATTTTGAAAAAAAAAAAACCCTATTCTTTTCCTTCCAATTCAGAATTTCCTGCTACTTTGTTGATCTACAGAAAGTACGTTGATGTTTGAGGGTGTTATGACAAAATATTAAACACGTTACAGCTGCACAGATCCTCAGCCGTTTCTGTGCAGCGTTGCACTTCAGTCTGCCAGACTTTTCACATTTCTGTCAAATAAACCTGATAATGACGTCGCTATGTCAAATCACCATCTAGGTTATTTTTAAACAGACAATCCCAAAGGAGATTTGGATTTACTGACCAACATGTAATAATTTCATGTCTTACCAAATCAGGCATATGAAAAGAAACGGTCACATTAATAAGTATCCAATATCCAGTATTTTTTTCAAATAACAGCCAGAATTAGCTCTTGAGGATCCGAAGTCGGTGTAGTGAAATGCTTAGAACATTCAAAACATGCAAAAAAAAAAAAAAAAAACAACCCAAAAACAAATTCTGCTGCTTTCCTGTCGGCGCTGCGTGTTGACATCACCGTTTCACTACGGCTCCGCCTCCGCACTCTGCTGATGCTCATCCGCCACTTGCATCAGCACCATTTCTGGCATCCTCATTAGGGAGACGCGCAGAGAGAGAGCCTACCCACCACGCAGGAGCGGAGAGAGAGGCGTGAGACTTGCCGCTACAGCATCCCGAACTGACAGCTCACAGTCCGGAGGCCCCGCAGTCGACGCGTCGCTGCCCCAGAACCAGCTGAAGAGGAAGCCGTCACAAAGCACAGCTAGCCCACTCTTAGTAATGGAGAGCCTGTTGGATAATCCGATGAAAGCCGTTCTGTACCTGAAGGAGCTCACCACCATCGTCCAGAACCAGCAGAGCCTGATCCAGACGCAGCGCCAACGCATCGACGAACTCGAGCGAAAGGTGGAGGACCTGATCGGGGAGAACCGACAGCTGCGGGACCCCCACCTCTACGTCCAGCAGCCGCCCTCTCAGCATCACCACCACCACCAACACCACCACCACCACCCGGCTCAGCGGAGCGCCAATCCCCAAGCGCCGGCCCACCTCCATCAGCACCTGGGGAGCGCCACCAAGGCAGCGGCTCACCTCGGCCAGCAGCTGCCGCCGCCTCAGCAGCAGCTGCCGCCTCCTCCTCAGCAACAGCAAATTGTCCATCAGACAGCCCAGCCTCAGCAGCAGCAGCAGCAGCAGCACCCGACTCCCCCTGCGCCGACTTCCCACCACCCGCAGCAGCTGCAGCTCGTCCCCACCTCGCCGCAGTCGCCCAAAGTGAGCAAAGTCGGCTCCGAGTCCGCCGAGGACGACAAGAGGAGCGCCTGCTGCAAGTCTCTGGTTCCGCAGACTCCAAGCACTCTGTGCCGCTCGGTTGGATTGGCCAGGAAAGCAGAGTAAGTAGCTCTCATGTGTTGTGCACAAACCAGGTGTAACGAAAAGGAGACCTTTTTTTTTTTTTTTTTTTACATGATGCAAATAGATGGAGATGCTAATAATCGGCACGAACTGGAAAATATTGTACATTGCATTAGTGCAGTGTAGAAGACTTCATAGCCTATTTTACAGCAAAAGATGGATGTCATGATCAGGTTTACTCTTTTGCTGTCCATAATACAATATTTCTATACAGTAAGAGATCACATTTAAGGAACACAAACAAAGACAACATCCTCAAATTTCTCCTTTTGGTTTGAGCCCCGCTTCGGTTTTCACAACACTCCTCTGTTAAACAAGTTGCAAGCTCGGTATTGATTGTGCAAATGCATGCCTAATATTTTACGTGAATGTATTATGAAAAGAAGAACCTTGCAGAAAAAAAGTGGGTTTTTTTCCTACCCCCCCTTTTATGATTTTTGCAGAAAAAAAAATTCAGTCTAGCTTTCTTCTGCTCTTTTTCTAGTTCACACCACTCAACTAGAAATGATTTTAAAACCAATCTCTCTCAGGCAGCTGTTCATAGAAAGGGATGACAATGCAAACAGACTTCTAAAAAAAAAAAAAAAAAAAAACCCAACAAAAACAGAATAACACAAACAACCTCAAGCAAAATTTTCATTGGGTATTTCATAGAGCTGTATTATACAGACTGTAGAGACGTAGACCTCATTAGGACACCGACAGAAATGTTTCAGAGAAACTTCAAGTGCCTGGAAGCAGTGAGCGCTAAGACAGAAAGACATTAGCAGCTGTTCATGTGTCGCCGCAGCGACCTCTCAGAAGACGCAGAGAGGTTGAAAGCACTCGTGTTGCAATTTTTCATCAAAGCAAAATGCCAAACTTCAAGTCTCAATGTATTTATTGCCAGGAAGCAGTGCAGATTAATCCGTTAGCTACAGATAAAGTAGAACATTCCTGGAAAATCAAGGGAATGCTTGCGTGTCAAGTCCCCATACTCTAATGCTCCCAAATACAATTTGGTCGATTTAAATCACTCATCAAATAGATCACATGTAGAGTGCTCTTGTGTGAATTAGATTCAATTTCATCTAAATATTAAGATATTTCTACATGCTTTTTTTATCTGGTGACGTTTGTGCTTTTCAAAACATAAGATTGATTGCTGGTGTGTGTGCCTCAGAACTCTCCATGGTGCAGAATGTTCTTTGCCTCTATCAAGGTCACATGAATCGCCTCAGCCAGAGCACAAACACACACACACACACACACACACACACTCGCATCACGCAGTGCTCCAAGCCACATCTGTTTCACTCAGCCCGCATTTCCATTGTTTCCGTTAATCCACATCAATTTATCAAGCCATTGAATTGTAATTCCTAAAAAGAGCAAGGGTCAGAAATGGGGCACAAAAGCAGGCACAGCAAAATGACGAATTCATACAAAAAGCTACAGCACGAGAGATGGGAAAATAAACGTCAGAAGGAGGACCGTCTGGGTTCTTTTCCAAAAAAAAAAAAAAAAAAAAAAAAAAGCAACTTGACAGCTCCGAGGGATCATATACAATGAGACAGAGAGAGAGAGGAATAGTCTCAAGCAGCTCTGCAGAGCATACCCTAATGTAAAAGCAGTGACAAATGAAACACTGGAGATGCAATGAAGGTTTATCATTTTCCACATAGAGCACTGATCCGGTTTTGACAAGAGAGTAAGTCGCTGCAGACAAGAAGTGATGCTTTTCTCTTCAAGGTGGGGCGGCGGGGGACACGAGGACAGGATGCAAACTCACTAATCAGGCCTGTGTGTTCATTTGACTTTGCCATGGCAACGCAGTTGTTGGATTTTCCCTTCGCTGGAGAATCACTGCAATGAGCAGGTCATTAAAAATGTATGCGAGCTGGTAAAGAACACACATTTTCTGCAATCCTCCCTGCTGTATGTTGCGTCTAATAAACTTCATTTTTACTGAAGAAAAAGAGCAAAGAAATAATTCAAGCAATCAAACATAAGACCAAAGTAACCAAAGAAAGTGGGGGTAAAAAAACAAAACCACTGTATTTTTTACGTAATTATTATTCATTAATTCAAGTGATCCTACTGATTTGATACGTTTCATACAACACATTTACGTTTGGTATATTGGAATATTGCAATCTACATTTTTTGCAGGCAAGAATTTCATGTGGTTTTCATGTGATCAGTAATGAGCTTTGAAAATTGAAGTCCAGGAAATATTTCAATTTCTTCATTTTGTATTGTGTAATTTATTCTTGAGTGCTGTGTGTTTCACTTCAAGACTATAATTCTACTTTTTCTTGCATCTAGTCATTTTTTTCCTCTTCCATTAGTTGATCAAAACTTATTGTTTGTCTTATATATTTAATAAATATTCCATATTTAGACTCTGTGGTTTTCATGTGTGCCATAGACAGATAAAAAGACAGATTTGAAAATTGCAAATGAAGAAAAACTGGCTTATCTCCAATTTTGTTGAAAGGCAAAAGATCGTCTATTTTCATTTTACACTGAAAATACCACACGGCAAAGTCAGATTACACCAAGTAAGAGAATGTGGGCATAAACAAAAAAATAATACTCCATCATAAGGACTTAAGCATCATTTTTCTACACCAACTACATATTTTTTATTTAATTAAAAAGGAGCACAGCATCCATTTGCAGGGCTCCAAATGAAAAATTAAATACTTGTTCATGCCCATCACACATTCATCATCTTCAGCAGTGGTGTAATTTGAAGAATGCAAATCAAGGCTTGCCTCCAGCTCTGAGCAGTGGCTGCGGTGGAAAAGTTGTTTACTGGAATGAGGCAAAACCTCATCCCCCCCACCCAAAAAAGGAAGAGACGTCTGAAGTGTTGCAATTGAGTTATTCAGTCTGATAAGGATACTCAAAAGGCTCCGTTTATCTGAAGCAAGTTGCCACCAATCTGATCTTCTCTTCTTTATCCCCACATATTCTGTGCGTTATTCCATAATTTTTGTGTTCGCTTTTCCAATTCTGACTTTTGATTATCTGCCTCCACGTTACAGTGACAAAGTTGTTTTGTTTTCTCAATGTCTTTTTTATTCAAACCTGTTGCCCTTTCCACCTCCATTTGTCCTTTCCCTCATCAGCTAAGTGCTACAAGCACCAGCTGTGGGGTCTGAATCAGTATTTCTTACCAATTAACCAGTCTATGGACAGAAGCCCTTAGACCTGTTCTATGTACATCTTCAGAGCTGTCAAGTGTAAAACTCAGAGTGTGAGAGCTGAGCCATGTGTTCAGGAGAGTGACAGTAATTGTACAAGAGGTGGAGGCACGCGAGCGTCTGATATGCAGCAATCCCGTTGCCTGAGGTGGAAATCCCAGCATTCCCTTGCAGCTCCGGGTGTCTTGCTGCTGCTGCTAACTCCTACACACTCTCGTTGACATGTTAAGCTCTTGTTCTCACAAAAATGCATGCAAACTGTTAACAGGGCACATGCCAGCTGGCAACCAGCCTGTTCTCTTCCACACTAGTTGTGACTCCCTCTGCACCCCACGTGCCCTCTTTCCCCCCCCCCCACCCCTGTTTTTGGAAAGCAGAATGCGCAGCAACTCCTCTGCCACTTGCTTCACGCACATGTTTTCTTCAAAGGATGTGCAGTAGCAGCAGGTAGATTAGGAAGTTCAGCAAATACATATCTTAACACCTACTGCGACTCGCTCCTGAATGGCGCAAAGGCAAACTCATTTGATCCTCTCAGATCAGTGATAAAGTTTAGATCGTGAGCTGCTATGAACAGCAGGCATTCAGAAGTAAGATCATTTCTATCAATAGATCAGCAGCGCATAAAACACCTTAAGAAGTATTCGGGTCCCTTTTACTTTTACATTTTGTTACATTACAAAGACATTTTATTGGGATTTCGAAAGAAATAAGGTTTCGAATTTTTTAACAACTACAAATCTGGGAAGGGTCGGGTGCCAGATATATGCAGGAATATTAATCTAAATAAAGGAGCAATCCTGAGGAAATGCTGCAATGTTCTACTTTTTTGCCAGTCCATAAAATATAACTCCCTTTAAATACATTGGGTTCTGTAACATACTGTCATTTTGTCGATTCCTTTGGCAAGGACAAGCACCTGTGAGGGTTAAGGTCTGAGCAAAACGTTCACAGTCCATGGCCTGCAGAGAAAGACCTGACTCATAAGTAGAAAGAAGACAGCTGAAGAACTTAGTGAACTTTTACTACTAGCTGCTGCAGGACCGGATGATAAATATTCATGAAAAATGTGGCAGAGTGGGGCAAAAGAATGACAAGGGACATCAAATTATCAGGTGCAAAGCAACCCGGGCAGAATATATACCGAGGGAGGAGATAACATGTAACAGAAGCAGGAATGACAATCAGCAAAGGTCAGGTGTGAGGCAGCAGTGGTGGGAGAAGCAACAGAGGGGAACAGGAAACTGGGAAAGTGACATCAGGAAATAACCAGAATACAGAACAATTTTAAGAATGAGCTGATTTGTAATCAGTCAAAGAGAGGCCAATTTCATTTAAGCTTTGATGAACTATCCATGTAAAATTTCAGATGCTTTAGGAGATGAGTGCGAGATCAGAGTCTGTCAAAACAGTGAACAGTGTTGAGAAGCTGGGTTTGCATACCTTTCCAAAAGAATGCAAGTCATTCTGGGTGCTGAAGCAGGACCAAAGTGCTGACAGGAACTCAGGAGCAGCGTTGTGATCAGGATTTAAAAACAAAAAAAAGGGGAAAACTTACAGGTTTGGCACAAGGAGAACAGAACATGGAATTAAGTGAAAAAGTATGATCTAGCAATGACAAACATTAACTGTAGGAAGCTATAAACTGAGGAGGAGTTGGGAGTGTAATTGAAACCAGGTGAGTCTAATCAGAGGAATGCTGAACAGCTGTGAAAAAGTGCTGAGCAGGGACCAGAGGGAAAATGATTAATTACCAAAGAGAACAAAGAGAAAGCTGAACCAAAAACGCTACAGGAACTCCAAGACAAGGCGGAAATGTCCGACGCTAAAATAACAGTCACAACCAATAAGCGCACAGAAAAAAACACAAGAAGTAACTAAAAAGATCAAGAAAAAGAAATTAACATATTATTAAAGACCCAAATAGGAACATGTTTAGAGTGCAGTGCCACATAAAGTGTTGGAAATGCAGTGATTTTAACCAAAAATCGAATATTTTGCCTTTTCAAAACTAAAATAAAAGATGATCTTTCAACTTAATTTGTACAAATATGAATATTTTGGTCCTTTCATCACATTCAGTGATTTCTACTGCTACGTCATTGTAAGAGTGACACTGTTTGCCTGAGTTTGGCTGCAGTAGTTGCTTAAATTATGTTTCAAGCAAATTATGCTTTCAAATCATTATAAAACACGTTTCCTTAGATTAGTTTTAAAGGGAAGAAGCTTCAACACCTTCTTTCTCTGACAATAAGGAACACAAATTGCATCCAATTGCATCGTATTGTGTTTCTTCCATTTATAATAGTAGATGTATTTATAGACTCACATCTTAAAAGTAAAACCTTTAGAAAAGTAGGAAATAATCTGCATGGCGCAATGTCACCTCTTGCAAAGGGAGAAAACGCACGTTTTATCAGTAGCTTTTCTCTCTTTTTTTTTTGTCTCTGGAGCCTAACTGAAATCCTCCTTTTCATCTCTGTACTGCAGTGGCAGGAATTCAGCGAGAAGTAGATGGGTGGAGACGGATTCACGAAGGCTAAACGGTCTCCCAGACATTCTAGTCCTGCAAAGTTTTGCTCTTTCCTCATCCTGCCCTCCCTCTCCGTCCACCTGGGAACCACACGTGCTCGGTTATGACTGGGCTGCTGCCGCCGCAACCCAAATTATGAATATCACATTTGGTGGATAGTACTTTTAAATTGCTTCATTTCTCTGAGGATGTAGCTGCCGGGTGATTCCTGGCTCTGTGCTGCAATATTAGCTGCCTTCATGCACCGGCTGAGGAAAGTGGGGGGGGGGGGGCCAAATAGAGATCATCCCAGGTGTCTGTTATACAACTGTGTGTGTTCACGCATGATTATTTGTGTTTATTTCTGTCTTCGGGTGTTAAAAGGCCATGGAAATTCCAGTGTTTGGGAGATATATGAACTAGTTTTGGCTCATAGGATTTTTTTTTTTGTCAAAGCCTGGTTGGGATTTAATTTAGCTGTGCTTACGGTGGCCCTGAAGGGGAATGAAACTACTTGCAAATAATAAAAAAAAAGAACATAATTTCAGATCCAGCTTTCCAGATTGCTATTGTATTCCTTTTAGAGAGTTTGCATCCGTAAAGGTAACCGCATGCACTTTTATTAAATTACATTTAATACAAAAACACAACCCAGCACCTCAACATTATTTATATCATATTAATTACATTAAACAGAGTGCGCAATTACTTTGATATCTGGTAGAAATACGTTGTAAATATATTATGGAACATTTCGATTAACTTGCTGCGTGAATTTTGAGGACACCTACCGCATAAATCTGAGTGAAAGCTTCGAAAACTCATTAGGAACATTGTTTAATATTTGGGCGGGTTAATGTTGCACCCAGCATGATAGACAGGCCAAATAATTGGGCAGATTACAGAAAGGCAGAATAACTCCACAGCGAAGCCCAGCAGGACTGAGGGACCCAAATGTTGCCCTACTTACCTCACGGCTAAACTGCAAACAGCCTCTTCCCTGAATCCCTAGCCGCTATAATTTTCAGTCAATCAAAAATGCCAAATTGGATTTTTAATGTTCAAGTTTTTTCTAAGCAGTGCTCCCACACTATTGCCACAGAAATAAACAGACACATGTCATTCGAATGACGCATCATTTTACACGTAAACACGGCATTTACATCTCAGGATATTTATGTTTTTGTTGTTAGTCGTGTTACATAGCCTGCACACCGAGATACTTTCTTCCTGGCTGGAGGCTAGTTTATTTCATTTCTTCCCCTATTTCAGTTTCATCTGCATGCAAATTAGCTGCAGGCCTAACGAGCAATCAGAACAGTGTGTCATTCATATGTAATCTGCATATTTCACGGTGGTGGCTGCAAATGGGAATACCATCGTCGACTCGTGCGGCGCGTCGCGATCGGATCGCATTTTGTGATGCATGTTGTAAACACAATGTCATAAAAATGACATTTCCCTCCACATCAGTTTGAGTTGAGCCATGCACGCTTCTGTCGGTCGTTCTCTGTATGCAGCAAAAGACCTGCAGCAGTTCTGGTGACAGATTTTACACTCAGTCGTCATGTGGATAAATACATTTTTAGCATCTTGATGATGCACTTGAACCGTCAGTGAGGAATGGATGTGCATTTGTTTCTGGATTTTGCGCAGTGTTGTGAATATATCTTAGAAACAAACATTCACCCACACTAATATTTATATAAATGTTCCACAGCAAGTTGCAGTTGAATCATATGCAAAAAACCTCTGCCACAACTCTGACTGAATATTTGACCTCTCTTTCTGGCATAAATAGAAGAGTTTATTTAAATTGTTTGGTTTCCAGGCACAGACAAGGACATATTTTCAACATGGTCAAGATTTATATTTATGATCTTTGTCCTTTTGAAGCAGCCAACTGTGTCCCATTTTCAACCCGCTGATCCAAACTGTCACCTCAGATTGTGTCAGACTGGTTTGCGATGTTCATGTACAACCCGGGAATCATCACAGCTCAAGCTGATAAACCAAGAGATGCTAAAAGATCTTTGTTACAGTAAATACTGAAAGGAACCGGAAATCAACTGCTCCAAGACTGACAAGTATGTTGGGAAGAGTGACACAAACACGGAGTTCTGAAGAAAAAAAAAACGAAAAAAAAACAGTACCACTTCCAATTGCTTCTGCCTTCCGTTTGAAGCGAAATGTAAACACTGTTAAAACAAAGATTAACGACCAAAAAATGCAGATCAAATACAACATTACGCTTTTGGGATTTCTCACACGCTGAAACCTACTGAAAAGCAATGGACTACAATAAGGCTGCACATTTTCTTTAAAATGTATTATTTCGTTATCTTACATCAACTTTAGAAAAGAAAGGTTTGGACTGCAACATCGGTAACACATGTTTTTCATGCTTGATTTTTTAATGCATCAGACGAGATTAAGGAAACTTAAACTAAGTAGTTTTATTGCTAATTACCTAATTTCAGACACAGAAAAAAAAATTATCTAAAAAAACTGCTATTTATATTGAAATAATATTTCTCAGTAACTGGACAGATGGCTTACTATCTGGGAGGAAATCAGAGCAACACTTTTTGGTTCAGTATTTGTTTATTTTATTTGTTTATCTAACGGCTATAAAAAGTAACTGGTCAAGATCCAAAGACATTTAGCAAAATTTTACTGGCCATGTGCAGGACTCCGCAATTAATCAGGATTCTCATTTCATTATAATTTTGATTTCAAACGACAATATAACTTAAAAAATGTACTAACAAAAGCTAACTGCGTTGCAAGTATGTGCTTATTTTGTAATGTCTCCAGACTCCTTCGGAGGCTGATCCCTTATTGTAAATTTGTCGCAACATTTACTCATTCCTCAGGCTTCGCTAGCAGCTTTTTTTGTTCTTAAATGACAAGTAGCAAGTCCAGAAACATTTTATGTTCTTACTGGAAGTCTCCAGCGAGTGGCGAATACAAGCAATGTTCTTACTTTTCTCAACATACAGTGGGTGCTGCCATTAGCCCCTCTCTGACCTTGACTGGCAACTGAAGCCAGACTATTGTAGAATGAGCAGTAATTGTTGGCTTTGTGTAGAATAAGTCAATGCCGTTTTATCATATACTCGGTCTGTTCTGTTGTCTAACGTTAGATGTGCATGACATTTTATTGTAATTTCTTGAAAGTTCCTAAGTGCATCAGAAAGCTATTGATGCAGGCAGTGGGATGACTACAGACTGAAGCCTAAAAATCAAACTATGATTCATCTGTGTGTGCTACTCCACTGTTTGCCCTTTACCTTGCAGAGCTGGAATTCTTGGGGGACTAACTGTGCTGTTGCATTCCTGTCAGTGATCAGTGAGCTTCCACTCTGAAGGTTCTTGTAAACAGGGAGCAATGTGCTGTTATGGAAAAACAGCTTCCCATCTGTCAAAGGGATTTCACCTCCTGGGGGCTTAGCGGTGAAAATCCCTCAACAGGCATTTGTCACTGTTTTGGGCCATGCGCACAATTGTGCATTCTTGCATATGTGCATATATGTACGAGTACATGTGCGTGTTCAAATAGGGTTAGGCTCTTTGGGCTCACTATAGCCTCCTGTTGGAGCTGTTTCAATTTGTACTTCTCTCTTTTTTGTGGGAACTGACTACAGTCCGAGCAAACATACAACTGATTCAAGATTTAAAGCATTATATTTGATTCAAGCAATCCATCAGCAAAGTTAACCCAAATGTGCTAAGTTGTTAATTTTTTTGGCAAGTCACAACATGATTTAGAAGAAGACATTATGCTTATGTTTTGTACAAATGGCAGCAAATCTGGCCTGCATCACCGTGAACAGATGGTGAGTCATCTTTGCCCGTATAAATTGTAAAATGTTTTGGCATCGCATTGACGCTGAGGATTTTCAGCCCTCAAATCTGTGTTTCTACAGCTCGAGCTTGCTGAGCATCTTTACAGGTCCGAATCATTGTGATCTCACAATTTTAAAGATGAAAATCTTCAAACGCAGTCTGCTTGCAACGTTGAGTGGAAGAGTCTGTTAATAAGCAATCTGTCGATCAGCAATATGACATTTAAAACTCGTTTTATGAAAAAAAAACAATAAGTGAAAAATCTACCAGGCTTAAATTTGATCTTAATACTTGCATATGCCATTTGAGGTTTTTGACGTAAAGTGCTGGCACCGTGGCTTCCCGAGGTTCAGCTGCAGCCCTTAATTTTTGTTGTCTATGCTAAAATGCTCCAGCCAAATGATGATTCATTTATGCTGGGACAGATTGCTCTAACCGCACAGGAAAGCCTCCCCAAACCAGTTTTGTTTGCTTCTTGAGGCCCATTATATTTATTTATTTATTGGATTGAGCCTAGCGTTATCCTATCGAGCAGTTTTGCAAACCTTAGCTTGTGGTCTTTATATTCTACTTTCTGATCCACCTACCATTGTGATCTTGGGGGGGGGGGGGAACCCAAAACATTATTTAACTTATGCTTTACAGTTACGTTCTTGGAGTATAAACACTTAAGTATGGCACTGTGTATATAAGAATATATCAGTTAGGGCTGAAACGATTCCTCGAGTGATTCAGTACCACGATTATTAAAATTCCTCGAGGAAAACTGACCTGCCTCGAAGCCTCGTTATATTATGTGTTATTATTTAGCGCACCGTGTTCCGGCCGGGACTTTATTTGCGTTCTCACTTCCGCCTGAATTGTTGACGAAAGCTAAGTGTTAGCAGCATAACGTCCAGTTTTCAAATTCGGCCTGGGAGGATTTTATTGAGTCATGATAATGTTCGGGTTTTTGTCTTTTTCCGGGGGACCAATAAACTTCTTAAAATGACGGCAGCGATGCCTGGAGTCCGGCGGGATTATTTATACAGATAAACGGATAGACGGAGCACTGAGGGCGGCTGTGCTTTAAATGTGTAGCTTTACTGAAAATACCGGAAAATAAATTTCATATCATCCCGGTCGCAACAAATGGGTGGCAAAGAGCAT
>CAEGAE010009523.1:0-28048 GCA_903067095.1 Girardinus metallicus | reverse complement strand
CAATCAATCAATCAATCAATCAATCAATCAATCAATCAATCAATCAATCAATCAATCAATCAATCAATCAATCAATCGGTTTATTCACTTGATTTAACTAATTTCATCATTAATTCATAATCTTCCTTTTCACTTACGAATGAAAAGAGAGCAGGAAGAAGAAAAAACGTTAAACCTGCCTCTTTTTTAATTACAATTAATTTTTTTATGACCTTATGATCATTTAAATGAACAATATTAGTTTAAGTCAACTTATGTTGTTAATTTAAATTATCAGTTGAATTAACAATATATGCTGAAAACAATATATTATTATGGTCATCGTAGTTAGAAAATAAAAAAAAAGAGGAGTACATTTTCTCCAAAAAACTCCAAAAACATTTGGTATTGATCTCAGGACATTTTGTGGAAAAAAAAAAACAACTTCTTGAGTGTCAAATGTTTAAGTTTTGGAAATTTTTTGAGTTTTTTTGAGCAAACTCAGCAATGTGCTTGTTCTTTCTGACACATTTCAGGAATTTGATTGCCAGAAACTTACTCCTCCTTTTTTTTGTTCTCGCTGCAACGGGCCTTCTGCGCTGTCGTAATTAAACACATAACTAAAGCAAAAAACAACAACAACAAAAAAAGCTAAGTAAAAAAAATTTGTCAAATCTTCTGAATTCATATACATTTAACACAATTTTTTTTGTCTAACTTATTTTGTACGTCTTAAATATGTTTCTTAAATGCGTGTTAAGCTTAAACAATGTCAGAGGTCTTTTCCTCGGCTTCCAGTTTTTTTTTCTTCAACAACAACGATGTTGTGATGTTTTTGGTAAATCTGAATTTTTGCAAGCAGTGCGCCGTCACCATCATCAGCTCGTCAACTTCTTTCCCAAACCCATCAGCACAATTCTACTTTAGGGTGCAGTGATTCCAGATTCCTAGCAGAGGTCGGCTGTAGCAGGCAGATGAAGGTTGATCTTTTCTTTTTCATGTTAATTGCCATGATATGAGTTTGTTTTTGCTGCCTTGCGGCTCCTGATAAATGGGATTAAACCGGGCCTCAGTGTTAGCGTGATGCCGGTCCTCCCAGGACCCTAATCATCAGCTGACTGAAGTCTGCCTGAACTCCCTCACCCGCTTGTCCCTTCTGGGACCCAGTACTGTGTTGCTTTTCTTTGGTTTCTGCGTTAAACGACACCAAACTACAATTATTCTGCCACACTCACGTTTTTATATACTGAAACTAATTACTGCCTACATCTATTAATTCTTGTTAAAATAAGTCAGGGCACTTGCCCAGGGTGGCATCGATAATGAGTGGACACAAGAACCAGATAATAAACAAAACCTTCCAATTAGCTGCACCCTAAACAGGCTTATGATTGCTTTTATGCATATTTATGTCCTCTTCTTCCTGCTATATCAGGTGGAGCATTATGTAGTGTAAACTGTAATGCTATATAAGGTAAATAATATGTCACACTGCTTCATAGGATATGTTAAAAAAAATAATAATATTGGATGTCATTCATACAAGAACTGCTGTTGCACATGTTCTGTAATATTTTGTATTTTTGTTGTTTTGAATTAGTAAAAAAACAAAACAGCAACAATAATAAACTATTTCTTTTGAGTGATCAACTCTAAAAATTATTTAGTCATGTGGGTCTGACACAAGTTATGAAGTGCTTCATTTAAATATTCACTACTTATGTGCGATATGAATAAAAATTTGGTGTTTATTTTTGCGCTCCGTTCATCAGCAAGGATATTTTCCTTTTCCAGAAAGCTAGCATTGTTGCTGTCTGAAACTAAATTATGTTAAACTAATATATTTATGACCTTTTTTTGCGATACAAGAAAAGTAGTGTGGTACTGCATACTGGTCCTCATCAAGAAAACCTTTTGTTTTTAAAACTTTGAAATATTCACCTGCGACAGACTGGTGAGCTGTCCAGGGTGTACCCCGCCTCTCACCTGGAACATGGCTGGAGATAGGCACCAGCACCTCCTGACCCCATTAAGGGACAAGGGTGAACAGAAAATGGATAGATGGATGAAATATTCACATGGACATTAAGAAAATTTAGTTCAATAAAGAAACACAAATGAAAACTGTAGTTATCCACACGGCCAGGCCAAATATTTATGCGGGATAAAGCTTTGTGGCACAATGAGACAAAGACAATGAATGTCTGAAGAAGTCGGCATAAGCATTGCCAACCCATGAAAATAACCAAATGTCAGCCCCGGTGGTGGCAACATCATGCTGTGGGTCACATTTTGAAGTGAAAGGAATGATAAAGATGAAGAACTGCCAACAGTTTTCAGCTTCACTATTGGCAGTATTCATAAAGTCATATTAAGACGCTAAAAAACATTATTCCAGAAGTTTCTGCATAAAAAGGGTGTGGTCAAGGTTCAACTTGCTGCACTCCACTTCACCAGATATTAAAGTCAGAGTTAGAAATTTTCACTTTCACCCTATTGTGTCAAAGCAAATCAACAAAAAATGACATTTGGACTCTGTTCTTACAAACACACTTGCAGTTGGGTGTTGCATATTCTTCCAGCTTAAAACATAATGTCACATTCCTAAAAAATAATGGCTAATAAGTAAAAAGATCATTTTTGGCAAAATATGACTTAGGCTTTTGTTTTAGGAAGGTGACAATAAGTTACTAAAACCTTAAAGTGAAGGAAAAAAATATTGAGGCCCCTAAAAATATCTATATATTTCAGTGTAGACATATTGTGAGAGCAGTCTCTTATCTTTTATGTGCTGAGTGGGGTCTGTTGCATCAGTGGAGATGGATCGGTCCGATATCAAAGGACAGACCAAGGGAGGCTGATTCCTGGTTAATATTTGACCAAACTGTCAGCTGTTTCTCTGAGCTCCTCTATAAAAACTGGGAATCTCTCACAAGCCTTCTGCTGCAGAGAGGACAGTAAAGGTAAGCAAGTCACTTTATGGACATCAGTAGTACAACCAGTTTAATCTTAAAAGCAAATTTCAATAAAAGAAATACCTTTGGATGCTTGTTTTAGCTGTAGGAAGGTAGAGTCAGTTACCCTGGTGGTTGTACTAATGTTGCTTCTCGGAAACAACTGCTTTGCCCTTCTGTGTTTAACATAGCTGACTTGTTTTCTCCTTGCTAGGCTCTGAGATGCGTGGTATCTTTGCTAGTTGCGCTCTGGCAGCCCTGCTGCTGGCTGTGGCCCAAGCCGACCACCACCACCACCATGAGGGCATGAAATGCCATGTTATTTCCCCTCTCAACGCCGACTTCGCCTTTGCCCTCTACAGAAACATAAATGGTAAAACTGCTCCCGGAAAAAACATCTTCATGTCGCCCCTGGGCCTCTCCGCCGCTCTGTCCATGCTGTCCACAGGGGCCCGCGGCAAGACCCAGACCCAGTTGTTCTCCAGCCTGGGCTACGCCGACTTAGACCAGGCAAGGGTCAATGAGGCCTACAGCCATCTTTTCCAAATGCTTGGCCAAAGCCAGCAGGAGCAGAAGCTGGACCTTGGCAACTCTGTTGCAGTGCGCACTGGTTTCAATCCTCTGCAGACGTACCTGTCGGACATTCGAAATCACTATGATGGCGAGGTCTTCAGCGTTGACTTCTCCAACCCCTCTGACGCTGTGGCTCAGATCAACAGACACGTTGCCACAAAAACCCAAGACAAGATCAAGGATATTGTGAAGGATTTGGACCCTTCAATGGCTTTGGTACTGATCAACTATGTCTACTTCAGAGGTAAGCCTACAGATCGATCCTCATTCGATTGACAGATTTTAAGAGTCGAACCATCCCAGTCACGACACTAGAGAAAATCCATCCATCCGTTATCTACACCTGTTAACCATTGAAGAGTTGCAGGGGGGCTGGTGAGTAGCTACAGCAGTCGTTGGGTAAAAAGACAAGGTACACATAAAGGTACCAACCATACACACAAACAGTCATACCTGACAGCAACCTAAAGCAACCAAATACACAAACTCACAATCATTGTAAAATGTTTGTATTGCTCTCATTTTCCTTTGTTGCATCATACAGGACAGTGGGAGAGGCCCTTCAACAAAAACCTAACAGAGAAGGCGGACTTCCATGTGGATGAAAACACCAAAGTTGAGGTGGACATGATGAAGAAGATGGGACGTTTCGATTACTATCAGGACCATGATAACCATACCACCATCGTCTCACTGCCATACAAGGGCAACACATCCATGTTGATTGTTCTGCCTGATGAAAAGAAGATGGAGGTGGTTGAGGGCTTCCTCAACAAGGACTACTTGAGGCACTGGCACGACAGTCTCTACAAGAAGTAAGAGGAAGATCACTTCCACTTGTTTTTCTTAGAAACGTGAACCACAGTGTCGAGGAACATCACGGCACAGTGGATGATGTATCAATAGGCAAGTGTTGCATAATTCAAGATCTTTTGTTCTTCAGCAATCTGAACCTCTTCATGCCAAAATTCTCCATCTCCGTTGAAACCTCGATGGATGAGACTCTACAGGAAATGGGAATAACGGAGGCCTACAGTGACATGGCTGATTTCTCTGCCATATCCGAAGAAATCAAGCTTAAAGTCTCAAAGGTAGATTGTCGTCCACATATGACCAGTTTTTTAAAACACAACAAAGCGCTGACCGTTTCCTTCCCCCTCCCTGCAGGTCTCTCACCAGGCTGTGTTGAGTGTGGATGAAACAGGCACGGAAGCAGCCGCCGCCACCACCATCGAAATCATGCCGATGAGCTTCCCCGTCGACGTGAGGCTCAACCGACCCTTCCTTGTCTTCATCCTCGAGCACTCAACGAGGAGTATCATCTTCGCAGGCAAGATCAGCAACCCAACGGCTGCGTAAAGACTCCTGTGGCATGTAGAGCCGCCGCACGCTCAATAAGTTTCAGCGACTTCAGGACATTTATCCCTCTTTCGTAATGCTGATTATGCCTTTGCGATATTAAGTGGATTGAAAAAATGACAAGTGAAGGGGTATGAATAAGGCAATAGACCTATCTACAAGGAACAGGAATGTGCTTCCATTAATCCATCTGTCACCATAAAACATTTGGTATAATTTGTCATCTGCCTCGGTTGATAAATGTCTTTCACCCGTCATGATAGATCATTCACTCATTGACTGTTTCAAGAGATGAATTAATGACTAAAACATCTGTCAATGCAGCATCAGCAGCATCCACTAACACATTAAGGCGACATATTATAGCTCTACTGCTGTTTCAACAGGGCTCAATGTGAACTGAAATAAAAACTACTTACAAACAACTGGAATTTTAAGTTTTTCTTTCTGCTTTATTGCTTTCCATCAAGCGCTGTGTGGTTTGCAGTGAAACTACTGGGAATTGGGAGGAAACTGGATTTTTCCTAGGGAACAAAATGGATCACGAACAAAGTTTCTCTGTGGCCAATGTCTCATCTTATTTGTGAGAGATCTGAATGTAGGCAAAGATTTATTGACTTCCTCTTTATCCACCACTCCGTCAACCAGAGTGCAGATGCTGTCCGATAAACAAACGTGGCTAGCAAAAAGAAAAAATCAAATCTGTGTACACCGAGTGTCCATGTGATGTTGCTTTGTAATGATTTTTCCTCTGCATGGTCAAGCATGTGTGCACACAAACTGCCTGCTAATTGGAGATGATCATTTATTAAAACCATCTAACAGGCACACCACATTCCTCACTTATTGGCATTAACATTGTGAATTAATTTTAACAATAGTCAAATCTAAAATGGAAAAAAAAAATATAAATAAATAAATTAAACTACTGCACTGGCTGGAAAAATTATTATTTTAAGGCTTTTCACACAATAATAATAGAGATACAAGTAAATGTGGTGGACACTGTACAATTGATGCAAAAAGTGTAAAGCTTTGTTAAAATACCAGGTTTTTGTGATGTAAAAAACACCCCAGAGAGACTATGACAAAGCTTTTCTAACCTTTAAAATTATCTTGTACCTTTGATTCTGAAAAACAAATCTGTAAAAAGCAAAACAAAGCTGGAAAAAGCCAGTTGGATGCGAGAGCAACGTCAAACACCTCGTCGAACCATCTTCCTTTCAAAGATTTTGTGTCATTATTGATCCTATTCAGAGCAATAAGACAGGAAGTGGACAGAGAGAGACGGAGGGAGAACATGCAGTAAGTTCTCAATGTCGGCTGCTTGCCCAAACCATCACTGTGCAACGCATCGCCTCAAATGTTGAAACCTTTTTGATTTAACTTTTTTGATTGGATTTTCTCAACATCCAATATCTTGACTGTTGATTATTTGGTCATCATCCCTCATCCCTCCAAAGGTTTTCCAAATTTATAAGATTTTGAGGAAATATCTTATCCTGAGAGCTCTTCAGGATACCAAACAGATTTCTGTTAGATTTCCGGTTCCCAAATGTGATTTTGAACCAGAGTCGCTTGTTTACACCAGAAGTACAACGTTTCCGATCGCCGAATCTTGTTCCAGTGGTTTTCAGTGTGAACTGTGACGTAATCTATGGCCTCTTGAGATGAAAATTGTTCCTTTTGACAGAAGAAGAACTAGAAAAATACACAATATACACACGGATAACTACTGGGTTTTTGTTACAATTTGTACAAGATGTCACAATGAACATAACCTTTACTTTAATGATATCCACCAAGACATTTCAACAATATTTCAATTAATTTCTTCAGTTTCCTCAAAAAACTGGGTTTGGCTCATTCCCAAGAGGAGTTCAGTATTTTTCCATCTTAAATCTTTCTACCATTCAAAAAAAATCAGAAATCCCTTCACTTTACCCGTTGAGTAAGAGATTTTGAGCGGTGTCAGCAAAGACAGTATGCGTAACCTGAGGGACATCAGCCTCACATGACTCTTTGCCCTTTGACCTGTCAATACAGGGGCTACTGCTGGCCCTTTACACAACTGCTACACTTTGGCTCCCGTGTTAGGATGCACACACACTGTTCTGCAAAAAAACTTAAATAAAAACAATATATATTTAATCAGTAAGACATGTCTGACTCTGGGTGAAATTGTTTTTTATTTTTTAGGTTGTTTTGTGTTTTATTTTTTTTAGATTTTAAAGGCAAAATTTTGAATTCAGTAAGAATCAAATAATGGTTTCATCCATAAGAATGATTTTCAGGCTTTCACACAACTGAGTTTGGATTCTGTAATTAAACCTGCTAAAGCTAGTGTAGCAAAAAGCCAAACTGCTGGGTCCAATTTTCTACCTCACGCTATTGTGAAGACAGCAAAAGACGGAAAATAATGTTTTATTTTTTTTCTTTATTTCATATTTAAAGCCATCTTGATCATTGAACTATTGTGAGATGGAACTGCATGGTGCAAATAGAGCAGCGGCTCGTTCTGAGTGGCTGCTTGTCTTTGTTGCCTTTTGCTTTGGAAATCAAAACTCACATCATCCAGATAAATTAAAACATTTGAAATGTATTTTATTTCCACTCAGATCCTTGAAACTGGGACTTGAACACAACAGTTTTGGCAAATGTGAGAGTAACCTTTTGAAGAAGGGTGCAGATCTAATTTTGAACAATCAGCGAAAAATGAATAAGTCAAGTTAATTGCTCCTCAAAATAAAGCAAGCTAAAAAAAAAAAAACTTTCAATCTAAAACGACGTAAATCTAAAACGTGCAAATAAAACTGCACATCGTGTGAAGAAGGATGAGAGCCGCTACGGCTGTGCGGTTTGATTGACAGCCGATACATTCAGTCAGAAGCTCGGATTGCTAAGTTTGGTTGAGAGAGCACGTCGGTTTCTTTTGGTAAGTTTCGTAACTTTGGAGGTGCAGTGCAGACATTGCGGCTCTGTCAGCGTGCGTCATAAAGCAGTGAGTATTGTATATGTGAGCATTTTATGTAAAACATTATTTATAGTTCATGTAGTTTCGTATAAGGGTGCTAGGAACGTAATGTTTACATGCTAACTGCTAATATGCTGGTATAGCCGAGTCGCGTTAAAAGCTAATTTGCATTACTACTAGCTATTTCCATTCGTTCCGCTGTCGCTTTGTTTAGTCACTACTTATTCATGGTATTTTTTATTTTCTATCCATGTTCTTCTGTAGAGAACCACACAGATATCAAACAACTTTAATAAATAAGACTCTGCTGTTCATTCTAGCGACCACAAATGTTAAAGCCACATAACCTTATTCTTCTTGCATGCAGCTGAAATCTACATTACAAATGTGCGCAAATTTTTGTCAGTATTCCACTAAGGTTGGTAAAAAAAAAGCAAAAAAAAAAAACAATTTCGCAATTCCGGCGTTTCCATTAAATAAGATATGCAGTAAAGTTTGTTCAAGCAGTAAGTCATTAAAATAAAAATAAGTCATTAAAAGCATGCTGCGCCATCACCCTCCAACTACTTCCTGTTGTTTTCTTCTTCGTGATTTGCATAAGTGGCAACATCCTGTTGTTGTGACTCCTGGTGCAAATAAAGTGTTTCCGTAGCAGTTTTACGAAATAAATTAAACTTTACCACTGCCAAAAAAAAACACCTCATCTAGCGCCAAATCTTTTTATTGAAAAAGCAGGTTTTTCTCTAAATTGCTGTGCTTCCATTAAGCAAATCTATTTTCGAATTGTTAAGTACAAATTCTGCTAATGTTTCCTGTGCAGTTCTGCGACATATGGTTGAAATACCTCCTCATTCTATCGCAGAATTATTATTTTTTTTTAATCGCAAAAGATGTTTTCCAAATCGACATGTTTCCATTACGTGAATGTATTTTTATAATTCCAATCTGAGCATTCTTCTGATCAGTGGAAACACAGCTCCTATTGCTTTGTGTTAGATGCTCATTGTTTGCCATTATTTCATCGTGTTTGCTTTGCTCGTCTGTAAAATAACTTCTTGAATACAAAGTGACAGTCCAAATTCAGTTCCCGAATCGTCTGTCGAACGCCTCAAACTCAACATTCATTGTTCCGAATAAATTTGTTATTTCCGAGCTCTGCGACTCTCCTCCTGGTGTTACTGAGCGTCTCTCTCGGATCTCTCTGCTCTGGTAGTTATCGATGCACGCGGCAGATCAAATACGTGGAAGGCGTGCAAATGAAGACAAGGTGTGAGACACGGTGAAGTGGGCATCTATAATGCATTTCTTGTTGTGTTTGGGACGCGCGCGCAAGGCTTTAGCGCCAGTTATTTCCCTCCGCTGCTCTCGTGGGAAGGGAAGGTGGGCGGGTGAGACTGACTGACAGACGGGGCCACGGAAAAAGATAAGAAAAGCATAAACTCGTGAGGTAGCCACATTTTTTTTTTTTTTTGTCACCGCTCGTTCAGACAGTTGGAGCACGCACCGCTGAGATCTAAAGAACCAAGAAATACATTCTGTTTGATCCCACACCATATGGTATCATCACGCGTACTGTATGTTGTTTTCCACGTGTTAATTATCTATGTGTTTTTTTTTCTTCTTTTTTTTTTTTTTACTTCAATCATGTGCTTTTCATTACAAAGGAGATTGAATAATTCAGATTCAAGGTTTCTCACGTTATCCGAACCTTATTATGTCGTCAAAATTAGCACCAACGCAGCAGTTGGGAGCTTGAAGCTCGTGAATGTCAATGCATCTTAAATTTGTCATTGGTACCTTTGAAGACAGTTGAGAGGGAGGCAACAACAGACCTAAGAAACGTGTACGTTTCGGAACGAGCCAGGTTCCTCCCATCAGTCATTGCGGTGTTCGGCTCACGCGTTGCAGACAGATGCAGACAGCCGTGATCTAAGGAGGGAGACCCGACGTCATCAATTCTGTTTGTTCAAACCAGCAGTCAAAGTTCCAGATAAGACTCTCTCTTCCTCCAAGAGCTCCACTTAGAGCCTTTTAAACGTTTTGTGTTTTTCTGATAAACTCCATCTTGGATAGAAATGATAAAGAACCAACAATTTTTTTTTTTTTTTGAACATTCTATTTTATTTAACCTTTATACAGTGCACGTACAAATCATTTAAGATATGTAGCAACCAACCAACACCCTACCAAACTGTACTGCCTTTCTTAGGGTTAATATTGTATCTGACACATTCCAGAGGAATGTAGTCTGATATGAAGATTTTCCACAAATGTATTGAATGGGTGGGAGATAAGCCTCCCCAAATGGGGGGAGCTGTGGGGGTTCTGCAGCCTACCAGCCTAAAATAACCAAAAAAAAGAAAGTCGTCACAATAACATTCCTCTGTCAAGTGTTTGCAAACGTTCATCAGAACACTGGAATGAGAAGTAGCTCCTATAATGAGCTCAGCAGATGTGTAGCTCCACCAGGTGTTTGCTAATTGCTGCTGGCTGGTCTGAAGGAGCAGAGTGGGGGGAACCGTGGGGGTTCTGCAAGGCGGAAGTGTTAGCTGGAGCTCTGTCTGGTTCTTCTACCGCAGGGGTGTCAAACTCCGGTCCTCAAGGGCCGCCGTTCTGCAGTTTTCAGATGTGCCACAGGTACAAAACACTGGAACGAAATGGCTTAATTACCTCCTCCTTGTGTAGATAAGTTCTCCAGAGCCTTGCTAACGACCTAATTATTCTATTCAGCCGGTGCAGCAGAGGAACGTCTAAAAGTTGCAGGGCAGCGGCGTCCAGGAGTTTGACACCTGTGTTTTACCGCTTTACCCACGGAGATTAAAGGATTTCTCAAACACGCATGAAAGAATCAAAGCAATACTCCAAGTGTGTTTCTGATGAGGGAATAATAGTATAACATGATGTAAAACTAAAAAAAAAAAAGATTTACATAATACTCGTCCTTTCATATTTTCCTCAAAATATTCACAACATTCTCCTTTTGCATCTCTTTAAGAATGTCAACACATTTCCTAGTAGATGTTGATCAAGATCATAAGTTGTCCTTTTTAGACCGATCATGTTACATTACAGGCTCTAAACAACTTTTATTTAGCTGGACTGAGGGGAAAAAAATGATTGTTTGGATGGTAAAAGTCGCAGACCACTAGACAAAGCAGTGCCCTAGTGTGAAATAAAACATTTTCTCCACTTAAAACTCTAAAAAAAAAAGTCAGTAGCCTTTCCCCTGACACTCCTAAATAAAGTCCAGTTGCCCTTCAGAGGCCACATAATTAGTCAACAAATGGCTGCTATGCAATAGTTGCTCACCTAAACATCAGAGCAGACCTGCATTTCCGCCCCTCTGTGCGTCTGAGTCGCGGTGTTTATTCAGTCGTGACTGAGCGGTCTCTCATAATCTACATCTGCATGTGTTTAATCAAGAGCGGCTCTATAAAACAAAGTGATGCTGATGGAGTGTTTCTTTCAACACCGGTTTACGTTCAGACTGAGCTCTAAGCGCAGCCACACAGAAACACAAAGATCGTCACGGCGATGGCGGGTTAGCAGGAGGTGATGCGGAACAATACAGCTGATTGTTACATGTTACACAGTGATTGCAGGAGTTCATGCTATTGTTATGAGTATATGCGACATTTAGTTATAACCATCGTCAGGCTTAATACGTTTCTTTAAAATAAAGCCCCTTGTGAATGTAGTCATACTCCTTAAGGTCACTTCTGGTCACGTCATAACCAGGAGCTTCAACGGGTTTTAATTGGATTTTGTGTAAATGATAAACCCAAAGTAGGACACATCATGAAGCAGATTATGAAGCAATATCTGAACCATGCAGAATGTACCAAGAAATGACCATGACTCTGGAAAGCTGCAAAGATTCGTAGCTCAGGTGGGAAAATCTGTGAAGTAGCAGACCAGAGTTCACAGGAAGAAAACTTAATTTCTTCTTATTTACTGGACAATATTGTAAAAGAGAGTTAAGACTGGGCCTACCTTCCAACAGGACAACAACTCTAACTCTAGACATGCACCCAGAGCGACAGCGGATTGTGCTAACCCTAACTAGTCATAGTCCAGACTTAAATTCAATTGAGACTGTGTGACAAAACTTGGGCACTGATGTTAATGTGCAAACCTAGCGCTAACTCTGCTAGCAGAAGCTGGCGTCAGATGAAAACAAGGTGTGATGAGAGCAAATCTTAGATATTCAAAGTTTCTGAATTCATTGTATAATTCTGAACAGATAATAAAGTGTAGAAGTTTGGGTAACACTATCAATTATTCAAGCGAAGGACGAAAGAGGGAGGCTAAAGATGGACTTCACTGGGATCGCTACTGAGGATTTGCCATGTCAGGCTTGAAAATGCTTACCTGAGCCTGTTGTCTAACAGTCTGACATGGAGGATTCAACGATTTCCTCTAAGCTGTTTCATGGAGCAGAGCTTTGGCTGAATTTACTGATACATCAATAAACTCTCCCGCTAAATTTCCTCCACTCAACCCCCGCCGACTAAATAGCTGCTCTTTACACTTCTGCCAACCCCTCAAACCGTTCTGCTGAGGTTCAGTCATTATGCGATCGCACAGTAGATGAAACGGTGAACGGTGATGATTTAATCAGTTGTTAGCTGGAATGATCAGCCGGCTGAATAATAGAGGAACTGCGTTCTGCTTGTTTGGACAACGATTCTTAGCAAAAAAGAAGTCGTTTCCACAGCAGGACGGCACTGTCACATATTTCTATTTATACCTAAAAAGATTCACTACTCTTCATACTTTCAATAATAGATTAACTCTAAAACTTTGCTGACATTTGGAGTTTTTTGTTCTTTATCTGTTACTTGGTATTTCACAGTCGTCTTCAGGGGACAAAGAGCACTTAAATGAGATTTGCTTGAGCAACACGGTGTGAATGAGTTATAGGCAAGGAGACACCTAACAGCATTTTGAACACCTAAGAGCTAAGGTGTTGCGACGGCTGAGAATAAACGGCTCTTAATTTCTCCTCAGACCTTTCTGGTTAGCTTTCAAATCCTTACCGTGTTTCTAAGCAGAGACGGTGAAAGTTCTTCCAGATTTCTTTGTATTTTGCTTTTTTCTCACAATTTTATATGTTTCGGATTATCATTAAATAATTTAATTAAATAAAAGAAGAAGGCTATCCAAACAAACCTGCTTCCATGGGGAAAAGTAATTATCCTAATTGTTAGATCAGAAGTTGGCCCTGATTAGCGACATTTTGAAGGAAGCTAGCTTTGCGAGCCACACCCAGGTTTCAAGTGAGAAATCACTTACACAGAATCTACCTGACAACATAAAGTGGGCTAAGCAGCCTAAAAAATAGATGTGGGCAGATTGATCTAAAATATCGGCACCTAGCCGATATCAGTATCGGATCGATGCTAACGTGGCATGAACATTAGCATTGTGCTAACTTTAGCTTCAGATTCCTTCTTGAAATTTATTATGTTTTTGCATTGTAGTTATTCATTTCTACCAAACGAAGATGTTTTCTTTAAAATTATACTTTCTTTTACAAATTGTTCATTTTGAAAAAAATGCACAGAACTTTGTTTTGTGTTCGATTCCGTATGCTTTAATGGTGTGTTATTAAAGTATTTTGTAGACAAATAATCTCTTAGGTTTTAACAAAAATAATTCAAAAAGAAAAAGCACAAAAAATGTAATAGAAGTTTGACGATATAACAAACTTAAATGATTAAAAAGTTTCAATGTCCATATGGCCAATATGACCCCTTTATGTACCTGGTATGGGATCGATACCAAAATATGTAGTATCGCATACCTCTTCTAAAAAAGCAACAAATGATGCCCTCTCAAAAAAATTTAAACATATTTGAAACTGAATAAAAATCTGAAATATGGTTTTAAAGGTAAAGGTAAAAAAGCTGGTTGAAACATCAAATAATTTTTTTTTCTGTTTTATTTTGTTGTTAAGCTCCAAACTGCATGTTATTTTTCAACTTTTTTATATATTTGGAATTTTCAATTTAAAAAATAGGGGATTTTTGTCTTAAAAGTTTACATTTTTCTATATTCTAATATTTCAAATTAGACATTTTTTGTTGCTTAATTTGTCTATAGAACAAAGAATTTTTAGAGTGGAGGTTCTTGAATTTTGGAGCTTGTGGGCTTTACAGCTCTAGACAATTTTTACTTATTAAGAATAAGGGCAACAATGTCTCTAGTTTGACCCTTGCCTTAAGCAATAAAAACAATAAAAAAAAATTCCCCTATCCTTACCCTCTTAATAATTAAATCCGTCTTTAAAAATTGCATTTGGGACTTCATATTTGTCTGATTTAAAAAAAAAAAGAAAAAAAAAGACATTTGTTTGCTATGACATTTTTAGGTTTGCCGAAGAATCAAAAACAGAGGAAATCTGCAAATCCCTCTACACTATACGGTTTATTTACATGGGGAAAAAAAAATGACATGGCATGTTGGTTTCCCTAGAAACGGGCAAGATGGCACACAACATTATAACTTAACATCTGTTGTGTGACTTCAGGTCGTTAAGAATTATCATGAAATTAACATCCACCAAATAAATGTGGAGGTTTCAAAGCCAGCGCTGAAAATCTTCTTAAATGACTTTCTAAATTAGCTGAAGCATCAAGAGACGACAGTGAAATCTATTTTTTTTTTTTTTTTGGTGAGTTTGTTTGTTTCTTTTCATGCTACATGATGAAATGCTGCAGAGGGCAGTATGCTGGTGCGTTCTTCTCTGAAGAAAAACAGAGCGGTAGGTTGAATAGAGGGTGAGCCGTTCTAATCGATAATTACGTGTCATTTTCAGACCAGAGATGAAAGCAAAGAGGATCAGCCTGTGGCGAGCCAGACGAGAGATGTTTGGGCTTTTGGCATACACACACAAAAGTGTATGGACGTACATATTCCCATGAATTCTTTCTCCATTTTGTCATGCTACAACCAAAAGCGTCATTGTGCTTTATTGTGATAGACCAAAACAGAATAGTGCATTTTTGTTACAATTAAGGAGAATACTAGATAGTTTTTCTAATTATTTTACAAATATTACCTGAAAAGTGTGGATTTGAATCCTTTTCAGAACCACCGTATACTAGGCTCACATCTGCAAGTAACCCAGGTTATTTACACTGACCTGAACCAGTGTTCACACCAGATTTTCCATGTTAAAACCGCAAACGTGAATATATTTTATTGGAATTTAATGGAAAAGACCAGCACAAACACAAAGCGGTCTACAGTTGAGAAGGGGAAAGAAAATGATGGTTTCCTTTTAACAATGGCTTTCTTCTTGCCTCTCTTCCATAAAGACCCCATTTAGGCTGAAGGCAGAGGAAGGGGGCTAAATACTTTTTTTTTTTTTTTTTTTTTTTTGCACACAGCAAATGTTAGAAATGTTTTGAATCATGTATAATTTTATGTCCACTTCACAACTCCATACCACTCTGTTGGTCTTTCACTTTAAATTCAAATGAAATACATTCATGTTTGTGGTGGTAAAGAGACAAAATTTGGGGTGTGAATACTTTCGCAAGCCACTGTTTCTGCAAGTTTTCCACGTCTGGATGCAAAAATGCTTGCTAACTTGGTTAGATTGGAGGCAGTCGGTCTGCGAACATCAACTTGCAAATTTGCTTATTGGATTTACATCTGGACTTTGACTGAGCCATTCTAACACGTGGCTATTCTTACTGCTCTGAGTGTGTTATTTTTTCAGGAAATTGGCTATATTTAGTCTTAACGATTAATTGATTGCTAAATAAATTGACAATTCTTTCAGTAATCAGTTCATCACCATGAATCTGATTAATCGTCTGAGCCCTAATATTGTGTGTGTGTGATTTTACGAAGTGTACTGTACTATGTTTCCCTGGGAAACAGGAAGTCTAATGTAGCATAGCAAATGTGACGTTCCAATATCTTCAGATCAGTAACGTCCAGTAATGATGACCCTAAGTGCTTTCTGAAAAGAACATTTGTTTTTTGCTGTGCAATTTGTCCCTCACTGGATAAGTGTACTCCAAGTAAAAGTTAGATTTCTTTTTCCATAAATGTTTCAGAGAGAGATACCACATCGAAGTAAGAATTTATTTTGAGGCTTTTTACCCATTTTGACCAGGAGTAAATGTGTATTCTCTGTTCAAACAGAGGCAGTTAAAGCCAGGCCTGTCATCCACACACAAACCAACAGGGGGCACTGTTGTGTCACGGGAGCAGCAGGCGGACGCCTCGCCATCCTCGCCATTGTTCACTTAATGCTGCTCTCATCCGAGTTCGTAATTCAGACCAAAATTAAAGCGAAGCCGCTCCTCCGTTCGTTCAGCGCTCTACTTTACACATCAAAGTCAAACGAGCTGAATGCTCAGGAAGGTCATGGCAAGGCCCGCTCTGCTATCATCCGTCCTCATCTGTGTGTGCTATCTGTGCGCCACTGTCTGCCAGGGAAAACACATTCAAAGAGGGAAGTGAGGGGGGAAGCGACTCTCCATCCCCAACAAAAAATAGGGTTCCATTTTTTCTCCCCATGGGCAGCGCGAACAATAGGAGTGAAGAGAAAATGGTGGGACGATGTCCCGTTTTACAAAGAGTAACAGTTTCTTATCACAGGGGAGATTAAATCCTGCTTTAAAGGTCTTAATCTCAATAAGAAGCAGTGCAGGAACAAAGAGCAAGATGCTAGCAGACATGATAGTCATTAGCCAGAAGGACGCTGCAGACGTGGGAGTCGACGGTGAAACCTGCTCGGCGAAACCGACGAAGCGGCATCCACTTAACACGAAACGAACGGGCATCACCTTATTAAACAACTATCAAAGCAAGCTGGCGGAAGAGTCAGGCTAACAGAGGGAGGCTGCATCAAACACACACACATAAAAGCAAACTGATCTTGTTTATTGTCTTATCTGCACCTATATCGCGTTGTCAAACGGGAACGCACAAACCCCATCACCCTTAACGTTGGAGGCCTCGCCCAAAAAAAACCGACTGCGTTTCAGGGCAGTTGTGATGTCTTATTACAGTTAGTCGCAGTGACAGTCTAAAGCACATCACTCACTAAACTGAAACACGGCGTTTATGCACGCGGAGAAGCGGCAGCAGCGGCTGCCTTGTCGAAGCGTTTCAAACGTACGGCACGACGCCATGACCCTAAAAATCTTAAGTCGGCCGTCTTCGCTGACAAATGGGATTAGACGTCACGAGTCAGGAGCAGAAAGAACCGCCGCGCTTGAGGATTGACTGACTGACTGAACGTTTTGCTTTGTAATGTATCAATTCAGGTCAGTGGGAAGAGAACAACAGCTGCATTTCATTATTATTCCTCCGTCACAACGCATCAGTCCTGCAGAGTCTTCAAACAAGTGTTTACTGTAATTTTTTATTTTTATTTATTTTTTTTTTTACACCATCAGCTCAGAGGTGTGCAGCACTCTGTGGCTCATCCATCACATTTAATGCATGATGAAATTGCTGCTGGCTTGACACAGACGTGCACCCACACATGCACACGCACAACCCCCCCACACACACACACAGCCTATATTTATATCTGTATTCCTCCTCCTACAGCCTGTCTGATTGAGGCAATCAGTAACAACACGCGGAATCATCTCGAGAAGCTCTGCAGGTGTCGACAAACAAACTTTTCCTCCCTGGAGGGTTTGTCGTGTGCGTCTTTAAGCGAGCCACGCAGGACTGGAAATGCTGCAGTCGGGTAAAGCTCTGCCAAAAAGGAAACCTTCCGAGGCCGGATCCGTCTCCGGTTGACGCCGTGATTACTTTATTACTTGGACGACTTGTCTTCCGATATTGACCCACTGTTTAATGGCATTTTTTATCATCAGTTAAGCTGCACTTTATTGCTCTTATTGTCAAGGCTTCCAATTAGTTGTCAGACGTCTTATCATTCAAGCTAAAACATTAGCTGTCGGTCTGGAGAATTGCCCCCTCCGAACTCAGGATTCAATTTTGGGAACCATTAGCTTCTTCATTAGCCTTCAAAAAACAAACTGTGATAGCTCTAATGATGACACGTTTACTTGTCAATATATATTAAGTCTTTCACAAATCATAGTAGTGTACCGTTTCATGTAGTGACAGGTTGCTACAGTAATAAAATGCTGGGAAATAGATGGGATTTGTTTTGTTAGCATTGCTAGTAGCGGTTAGCCTAATAGGGTACAGGTTAGCAGTTAGGTGATTCTAACTCTATATGTCAGCAACTTTGAGAATTTAAATGTAGGTAAATAGACTATTACAAACTCTTACTGCTAATCACATAAAAATAATCAATAATAATAAAAAAAGAATAAGAGGACATAAAAATGGATATGGTAGGTATTTGTAGCGAAAACCACGGGGGGCTTGCCATAGTTGTACCATCGTTTTTATTCAAATATTCTGAACAATACCCTCGTGTTTGACTTGAGACATGTATATATATATATATATATATATATATATATATATATATATATATAAAATTTAAAGTTTTCTTTAGGATAACTCAAAATAATGGTCAAGTTTAAACTTGAAAAGCTAATTTGGTCAATTTAACCCCAGGAAGACCACTTTTTTATAAAAACAAAAAGTGGTCTTCTTATTTCATACGTCCTGGCTGCATTCTTACTGTTTCCATTGAAAGGAAATATCCTGAAATAAAGACAGAGGTTTTTGTTTTACTCCTGTGTCATTTGTGCTCGCCTAAGTAAAGAAAAAAAAAAAAAAGGCTACATTTTCCCCACCCTGCCCCATATCTAGCTTGTTAGCTTTGTATCGTGCAAAAATAATTAGCTGCCAAACTGTCCTGATAGCTGTTAGCGGATTCTGTTTCCAGTTCGAAATCTGAATCTTGAAGCTCAAAGTTTGGGGGAAAAAAAAAAAAACTGTCATAGCACTCCATGATTACAAAATCATGACTTAGCAAGGCGGAAGTTCTTCACCAGCCCCTAACTCGAGTATGATGGAAGAATCAGTGTTTCTTCCCCTTACTTTTGACAGTTTGTATCTTTTATAGCTCCTGGTGTGTTTCATGGTGTGGTAGTGGTGCTCCATGAACAGTAGCTGTAGGCTGTTGATGAAGCAGTCTGAGGTTTGATTCCTGACGTTGGGAGCTGTGCTGAACTTCCTGGTACCATTGGTATACAAAATCTAAAAAAAAAAAAGATGCATTCAGACATTTTTGGCGGGATACTTTGACATGTTTTATTGCTAAAAGCAGTTAGCAAATTTAGGTCTTTCCAACAACTTTAGTTTGGGTTGAGGCATTTCTAACCGAACTAACCAGAACCCAACATTTCTACATTGTCAACCATGTAACCAGCTGGCTATTATTTCTTTTACCCATTAATAAGTAAATACATATTAAGCAACATATGCTTCCTGTAACCCAAACACCACTTTCCAAAAAGATTTTTACAGATTTTTCTAACACCAAATGTAAAAGAAAGTGATTAGAACAAAGCAGACCTCAATCTAACCAAAGAAAAAATATTTCTTATTGATGTGTTATAATAATAAGTCGAAACTCATACATATTAATATGCCATATCTAAAATGGCTAGCACGTCAAGTTCGCTTGGATATGATCCATGATTACCTCGCATCTATTTCTTATCATCATTATATTATTAAGGCCAAATTGGATAATTAATAACACTGTAAAAGTGTCCACATAGTGTTAGATTATGGATAAATTACCAGCTGTAAAGCTGCCCTGCATTATGCAGAACAACCAACACGCCATATGGATTTGAATATTGATAGAAAGATGCTCCAAGTGTGACGATGCAGTTAATTAGCCCTTAGTTTGTATTAGACACGATTCCAAAATACCAAATGCTGCTTATATATATATATATTTTTTACATGTATATATAATGCTTGGCTTTTGTTTTAATTTAAACTCAGTTAAAGCTGAAGAAAACAGATGTCAGTTGCTGTCAGTTTATATCCCACCCACTCAAGATCTTTAAGGCACTTTACACATAAAAACTACATTTGTAAATAGCAATTTATAGTAACTTCAGTCCAGTCTTACACAGAGATTCAAAGTCAACTACATAATTTCCATAATGTCCGTTGCTGAACATTGCAGTCAGGTTCAGTTTATTATTTAAATTAGTAAAAAGATTTTGGTCTAAGAAAACCCAGCCTATTGCATCACAACACTGACTTTATAGGAATCCTTCCCCCTGAGCTAACGGGGGACATCACATCAATATGATATTGTTTAGACACAAAAAACCATTTTACCAATTGAGACTTACAGATTCAGAAAGGAAAGCCAATGCTTATTACTACAAACAGCTACCATTTAGTTGAGGGTGCCATATTAAGTTACCGGCTAAAGTAGGTTAAGGTTGGGGTTGAAGAGAAACCCACTTCAAGAGACTTTATCACTGGATAGCAATATAGTGGCAGTGTCTTATTGTTTCTGATTCAGTATGTAGAATTCTCTCATGTAGTTGATTCTTCAGACTTGGACTGAAAAATCAACTATATTTGGACTTCTGGGTACAAATCCAGCTAGCTCAACTGGGTATTTTATGCAATTAGGTTTTATGCCTGATTGCATAAAACCTTCAGATTGAAAATTTTGAGCTCTTTGGCTATGCTGGCGAAAATAATATTTGGAGGAGTTGAGCTATGGCTTTTAAACAAAGTGTCAACCATCAAGAATGGCAATGGCAATATCACGCAGGAGTAACAATTACTGTTATTCTGTAAATAAGAGTTTTCATATGGGTCAATTTGAGAAGTCCAATGTTAGTTTTCTTTTCCTGTTCAAAACCAGTTTGGATGAATTCCTGTCAAAGTCCAGTTTTGTCCAATTTCTAATCTCCTAGCTGTTGATTTGAAATGAAGTTGAAATTATTGGTGGTTCTTATGATTTCAACAACCACCTCCATTTATTCCATAAATAGAATAACAAAGAACAACTACCGAAGTATAAAGAATAAACAAATGTGAAACTGAACCACTTGGATCTTGTTTCAATTGAAACCAGACCATTCAATTGTGTATTAGAAACTGGGTGCAGAAAGTACTGAGCTAAAATATAGCAAACTTTACTGAGCTAGCAGAAAAAGATGGTGTATGTATAGGGATTTTGTGAAACGGTCAAAAAAGAAATAGCTAATGTTTGCCTTTCTCCTCAGCCTTGGTGTACACTGCCTCCTTCTTATGCCAAGTCTTGCTCATAAATTCAAATTCAGGCTTCGTTGCATCCTTTCAGAAACCCTGCAAGGTGAGCTTAGGCCTTATTTATATTTCTATTTCTTCAACATTTAGACACTCTAGTGGCTGTGAGATTGCATCTGCCATTTATATAATCATGAAAGACTTGCATCCGGTCTCTCTTCACTCTGAGCTGCAGGTTCTCTCGCTTTCTGCGGCGTATATATAAGTGGGCACGGCTCCGACCACGCGGTCCATTCAAGCACAGTGAACATATAATAGCTCAGAAGTGCCTTGATACAACGGAGAACATTCGAACGCGACTGTGTTTTCAGCAGCACACGGCCCGAGGGCAAATCATCACGTATTCCCCTTAACCTCCGTTTCCAGGAGAACCCGCTCTTATTCTTTTCTCGTATCAAACCTGAAAACACAACAGGAAAAGGTTTGGTTTGATAAGAGGCGCAGCCTTGTGTTCGCGTTCTCCTGAGAGGCGGTGACATGATGAATAGACAAAAACGATCGTGTTCCTGGGGCTTAGAGTGGACTATAATCAAGATGAATGTTTGCTTTTGATTGCTCACCGCTGTCGAAAAACTCAGACAGAGCAGGGTTTTTGACAGCAGTGGAAATGCTGGGAGAGATGGAATGGCAAAGAGAGGAGGGTGGGTGCAGGGGAAGAGAATCAATTGATCATCTATTATGTCCAGTGCTTAATGAATATGCTGCAGTTGGATAAAGCTCTTCCAAAGGGAAGCCTTCAGAGGCCTTTTCTGTCTTTGGCTTGATGTCATGATCAGTTTAATACCCAGGCTTCCTGTCTTCCACTATTGATCCAGTGCTTAATGGCATTTTTTAACAAGCATCAGCTAAACTGCACTTTATTGCTCGTGTTTCGTGGTTTCACGATTGCTTATTCTTTATACTAAATTATTTGCAAGTATAAAGTGTTTGCTTACACTTTTGACGTTATGTACCTTAGTAAGACTTTCACAAATCATTTCACTGTCCAATCTCTGATAATGAACATATTGTTACAGTTTCTGATTGTATAAAAGTATTGAGACATATAGAATTGTTTACATTGATAATGGCATTTAGCTTAGCTTATCAAGCTAGCTGGTTTATTGAGCTAAGTTATTGTGCTAGCTAGCTAATGGAACCAGCTACTTAAAGAGCTAGTTATCGAACTAGCTGGCTACTAGAGATAGTTAGCTTATTGAGCTAGCTAAGTTATCGAGAATACCATGTGTGAATACACTTATTGAACATTGAAGCAGATTGATTAAAGAACAGCAGACCTCACTTCACCTCCTGTTAGCTAAGAAAAGGAAACTGATGATATAATTCACAAGTTTGAAAATTGCTTTCAGTTGTCATGACATTCAGATAGAGTCCAGATCTGCTGTAACATGAAAGCGTACACCGGCCCTGATTTAAACAGTTCTGTAATGATCGGAGTGTTCTGAGCCACATGCAGAATCAACCGCAGAGCCATGGTACAATTTAAAATGTTTATTTACAACAACAGTAAGGAATGTTGGGAAGAGCTTCAGGACTAGAGAACTATCTGGAGAGAACATAATGGATCAGGAAAGGGAGTGGTGTTGATGATGTTTCCAAATCTGAGTTGTTTTTCTCATTTTGCTCATTTTGGTGAGCAGATTGGCAAAGAGGAAGAGGATGGTTGGATCCTGGAGAAGTTGGAAGATGTGGTTGGATGGTTTACGTGAAGTTTGGGGTTAAGAAAATGAATCTAGGAGTGAACCATAGAGGCTGAGATCTGGTGAGACCAGCACCCAGTAGGACAAAGAAATCAAGGAACCCTTAACCTGTGAAGAACAGAAGAAAGTGGGGAGTAACCAGGAAACACTGGAGGAATCAAACAAACTTCAATAAAAGAACAAATTGTGGCTTGACTCTGCTATCGTCATTTAACCATTAAGCGTTGATTGGCTGTCCGACTGCTCTTTCGGAACCTTAGCAAGTCTCATTTGATTGTGCTCAAGTGCAAAGGCATCAACTGGTGCAACATGTACTCCCATCAGATGTCCTCTGTAGAAAAGACCTCACACTTACACACCACACTTCCAGAAATCCAGAATGCTAACAGTTTCCAGCTAGTGGCAATGTTGTCAGAATAAGGGGTATATTTCTATTGGCACTCTTTAGTGGGGTCTTTGGTATCAGCTAAACGTCATTTAGACACCATAGTCCACCCACATATTGCTATTGACCATGTCTATGTCTTTATGACCAGATTGTACCCATTTTCTGAGTCCTGCTTTCAGCAGGATAACGCACAGTGCCATTAAACTCAGATTATATGAATTAGCCTTTTGAATATGGACCTTGAATGGGCTTCAAAGTCGCCAGACCTCAGCCCACCAAAGCACAATCACTGATCACTGATCTACAGCTGGCAAAATCTACAGCAACTGTATGATGTGACTGTGTGGGAATGGCATAAAGTCTCTAAGGAGTATTTCCTAAAACTTATTGAAGATTGATCTAAACTGGTCCTATAAAAGCATACCTAGTAAAGTAGCTGTTGTGTATCTTGTTTACTGCTTTACCCTACTCAAGGTCCAAATAAAACCTAGCTGATTTAAAGGCTTACTTCTCGGCTTCAACTAGTTCAAGTTATTAGCTTGAACTTTAGGAGGACATTTAAAGGTCAGGAGTCCCATTTTCTGAAATGGTACCTTGCTGCACATGATCAGGTAGGTGGAACACCAGTGTTTGTTTGCTGGCTCTCATAGTCCCGATTGTCCCAGCCAGAGCATCTGTGTCAGTTTTGTGGATGACTTGTCTGTCATAATGGCTGCAACATGCTCCCTGGTACAAGTCCAAAGTCACTGATCCAAATAGAATAGAGCCATTTCTACTGATAGCAAAAATCGTTTACAATAAATGTTAACAATAAAACGCTGAGCAGTTCCCTGGGTGAGTGGGTTAACATTTCTAAGCACTCTGTTTAGTTTAACAAAGACCAACTTTTAAAAAGTCATCAGTTACATTTATTTCAATGGTATTATTAGGTTATTCCAACAATCGTGGCAAATGACTTTATTTTGAAATGCTTCAACAATACAAGATGAAGTATTGTGATTACTGATGTGAACACATCAGTAATTTTATTCATACCCCTGGCAGATTTAGATTTTTTTTTTATTCGACTGAGACATTTGTTTCTGACAGGAAATGTGAGAGGCATCTCTTAATAGATAACATAGCAACGTATGTCATCAATTTTAAACATCACAAATGATGTATTTATTTTTACTAACATTTTAATAAAAGGTATTTAAAAAAATGTTATCCCTTTCTCAGTAATCAATGGGTGTCTGTCACCTTTTTTTAGCAATACAATTTTTCCCATGTAACATGCCTTAAAGGGGCAGTATTGTGTATTTTCTAGGCACATAGTGCCATTTTATAGCACAATCAAGTAACTATGTTACCTTTAGCTGTTATAAAAATGCTATATATGTCAAATATGACTTAAAAGAAATTTGATTTTGTAATTTAGCACCTTGAGATTGGGCCTCTGTGTTTTAAAAAAAACTCCTGTTCTTTCTGAAACTCCGCCTTCTGGAAGTCATCACAACACGGCTCCTCTATTAACCCTTTAACCACGTTTTTACCAGAGTATAATGACCTCAGCAGATGAGCAGTTCCATCAGGTGTTTGCTAGTTGCTACTGACTAGTCTGAAGGAGCTGAGTGGGGGAGGGCTGCTCTGTGAGGCAGAAGCTTGGGAATGCAGCTCAGAGGAGGAGCTTTGTTGTCGAAGGCGGGGCTAGGTCCATCCAGGCGTTTTGCACAACTGACTGGTTGCCATGGAGATTAAAGGATTTCTCAAACATGCATGAATAATCAAGACAACACTCCAGGTATGTTTTGGATGAGGGAATATCATTATAACATGGTGTAAAGCTCAAAAAAGTAAATTTTACATTACTGCCCCTTTAAAAGGAAAGTTTCCACCTTTTCAAGCATATGCCTTTAACTAGCCTCCGTAGGTCCATGAAGACGGTTCTTGTTCTCACACTTTAGGGAGGAAGTGGTATATGAAATGGTAGACATGAATTCATATAGATTTTGTGCCAAGCTCCCGCATGAAGGTTCCAGTCTCTTGCCAATAGCAAGAACAGTAAAGCCTGCCGCAATTTACTGTCTTCCCATGCCTCAGATATACACATATGGCCTGATTTGGTACAGTATATGAATATATACGTCTACCACTACCTGCAGAACGCACGTGTAAATCAGTCATCCTGTGGCTTCACCGGATCTCTAATGCTGTCTCGGGGGGACAGCAAAGTGGAGCGGCACCACCGCGTAGTGTCCTTGTTAAAGAGCTCTCTGCGGTTTATGTGTCCGCTGGCACTGTGAACCATGGCCCAGGGATTTACAGCACCTCATTACCAAGCCATCATAAAACCCTCATGTTTGCAAATGTTAATGCTCATGATTTATATTTAAATGTCATCTTATATGTCGCAGTTAAAAGGCGAGTTAATGACGCGGCGGGGGCAGGTGACAGAAAGACTGACGGAGTGACGGGATGAACTGTTGTCGGCGGGGAATGAAAATGCTTTTGCCGGGCCGACTTCTGCTCCTCCATCTTTTTGTTCTCTACTTGATGCTCAGCAATTTGTCATGACGGTCGGCTTGTCCCTTGTGGTGTCTCTGCCATCAATTAATTCTGAGCAGCGTTTCTTTGGCCACAGAAAAGGACTGACACTTTCATTCTTTCAATTTTTTGCTGCTTCTGCTTATTTCTTGTTTTTCTGATTAATAATCTGAAGTGCAGAAGCAAGTGTGTGCATGTGCGTGAGTGTGTGCTTATCAAAGGGCTTGAAGAAGTATACTCTTTTGACAACTTTAACATTTAGCTATCTTACAGGCTTTCCAAACCATCACTAAATACTTTGTTAGACTAACTTTTCAGGGCAATAAAGGCTACATGTCTTCCTAACTAGTGGACGGAGTTAAAGCTGCGGTATGTAACTTTTACGAAAATTGCTTTTTGTAAAAGTTATTTATCAAATCTGTCACCATGTCTGTGAAACAAAATCAAATTCCTCCACTTCTTCCGAGTGGTACTAGTGTGGTCTGCAAAAATGCATAGGTCAAAAACAGCCAATCAGAGCCAGGAGGAGGGTTTTAGTGCTGTCAATCAACTTCCTGTATCCTACTGAATGTGCTCATAGTGAAAAAGATCTTATGGTGCATTAAAACCAAACGTGTTTTGAGAGTCAGGCGCATCTGGTTTACAATCAAAGTCTATGAGAGGCGCCATTTGATCCATTTGGAGTGTTTGACGTGTCGAGGGTATTCAACGCATCCGACGTGTCAGACAAAAGGACCGGGAACTGAAAATAATGGCTAGAGCGAGTTTGATGCGTGACGCGCGAAACGCTAGGTGTAAAGCAAAATGTCAAACATCTGCATTCAAAGTGCACATGCGTCGAACTTGGAACATTCGATGTGTTTACAAAAAAACGGTTTGTATACTGTCATTGGTGGCTGTGCTCACTAGCCTTAGCATTGGTGGGAGGCTATGTTGTGGTGCGCCAGCCGTAGCTTAGCAAAGACTAAGTGGGACAGCTGACCCTGTCGATCAGCTGATGGACAGGTTGATCCTGCCAGTATCAAATGCTTGTCTCAAAGATTAAGCCATACAAGTCTAAGTACACACTGCCAGCACAGTGAAACTGCGAATGGCTCTTTAAGTCATTAAAGACTTAAAACTGTAATATTGACTGGACGTTGACGTTGAATCTCTTCTACAACTTCAAGTCTTTCCCAGCAGGTTAACCTCTATTTAGCTCCATCCATCTTTCTATCAACTCTCACCAGATCCTTGTTAAAAATATTTGTTTATAACTCAAGGAAAGTGTGGAAGTCTTCATTGGTTTTTGAGCAGGGTCTCTGAGAAGAAGAAACAGGAATATCACAAGTCTCAAGGATTTAGATTAAGTGTTTGTGGAGAGTTTGAATATTGGCACAAAGGATAAGGTGGCCTTGGAGAAACTTGTGGACAGTAAAGGAGCATAGCAGACAGGTGTGGAGGATTCTGTAGAGTGGGGAGTTGCTAATGAGGAGTGGTCAGGGAATTTCAAGATATGCTTGGTTTGGTACCCAGGATTTCCTTTCCGTCAGGGGTGGAAAGGGAATTTGAAAACTCAAGGAAACTCAGAGGGGAGGGAGCATAAAATGTGAAGCCAGAAACATGAAATACAGAGCACAATAGCAACTGGTTTGATGCTGCCAATGTGGGTCAACACTCAGGCAGAGAGAAACCGTCTGACTCCACCTGCTGGTCGCCTGATGAGATGTTCGAGCTCAGATGGTCCAGCTGCCGCCTGCTCAGACACTGCTGCTGCTCTAGGGTGGATCTGCATAGGAAAAAAAATCCCCCCCCCAAAAAAAACAATCCACACCAAGTATGGATTTTGGCCTCTACTTCAGATTTTTCAAATTTGGTCTCTGTGTTAAATCCTTATGGTTGTTGTCCGGGTTAATTTTGCATGTTCTGAGAAGTAAATATAAAAATCAAGATGACCAGGCTTTCTCTGTCGTGGCACCCAGACTTGCTGCGGCTAGTTTGAAGGAACTGAGTCGGGGAGGCGTGGGGAAGGAGTGCTCTGTGAGGCGGTAGTTTGGCTTGGTGGAAATTTCAGCGCTCAGGTAGACGACATGTTTCTACATTCTAAATGGCGAGTTACTAGCTAACTAGCTACATAGAAAGCGAGCTAGCTGGTCAGAGTGAATAGTTAGGATTTGTTAGCAGTGGGTCATGAGCTAACTAGCGACCTAGTTAGCTAGCGAGCTAGTAAGAGTGGATAGTTAGGATATGTTAGCAGTGAGTCACATGCTAACTTGCAACCTAGCTAGCTAGTCCACTGTGCAGCATATACACTGCCTGGCCAAAAAAAAAGTCGCCACCAAAAAATGGTCACACTCTCTAATATTTTGTTGGGCCGCCTTTAGCTTTGATTACAGCCCGCATT